>CAUYPK010171201.1:0-27912 GCA_963574355.1 Loris lydekkerianus
GTGGGTTAAATAGTTCAGTGGAATACAGTTCAGTTCAGCCGCCTACCTCTTCAGCTCAGCCGCGACTTGTGGACTGAGCTGAAGCACTGCCCCCTCAAGCAGACGGCAGAAGACGACTGGAGACTACGTGCATTTGATTAGATGAGCAGGCACCGAATCAAACAACCTGTATGACCCGCATATAAGCCGAGTTCGGGTTTTTCGGCACAAATTTTGTGCCAGAAAAAAACTCGGCTTATACTCCAGTATATACGCAGTATATACGGTATTTTATATCTTGTCATCCAAATATAATTTTGTAAAGAATAAAAAACTCTCTTTGATCAAACCTCATCACTGGGCCACTGTGAAAGGAACATTTTAAAGATTATTAATGTCTTGTGGATTTTTCATGTTGTTAATCTTTTTATGCGAAACGTTTTGTCCATTTCATTCTCTTTGATTGTGTGTGATGCTACCTGTCAGGACCTTGTAATTTATCTTGAGAAGCTTTCCAATTAAAAAGAAAATACAATTAGTCTGGGCACAGTGGCTCATGCCTGTAATCCTAGAACTCTGGGGTGTCCAGGCAGGTTAATGAAGTTAGGAGGTCGAGATTAGCCTGAGCAAGAGTGAGACCCCATCTCTACCCAAAATAATAAAATCAGCCAGGCTTAGTGGCAAGTGCCTGTAGTCCCAGATATTTGGGAGGCTGAGGCAGGAGGATCCCCTGAGCTAAGGAGTTTGAGATTGCTGTGAACTGTGATGACATCACTGCACTCTAGCTGGAGGAATAGAATAAAATTCTGTCTCAAAACAATAAAAAATTAAAATGCATTAAATAAACTAAGCATTATCATTCCAGGAGTCAATTTAGGCACTCTCCTTCCCCCTCTTATACTTACAAGATATCTCAAGTTACTGAACTGAAAGTGGTCCCATCCTTTCCAAAACAGACTGCACACACTTGATCATGGGCTGGCTCCCAAATTCAATTTGTTCATGTTGGAAAACATCTCAGGGATGGAAAATATGGATACTAATGCCACAGCTAACTGTAATCTCAGCAATCAGAGTGGATAAAAATGTGTGTGGGTCGAGGGCAGAAAACACGAAGGTGGAGGGAGGGACTTACTAAAGAATCTTACATTGAAGCCCTTGAGTATTAGTCTTAGGAGTTACAGACACACAAAAAGTAATTTATATGCATTCTATTTTAAGATGTAATTTTAGCCAGAAGGAGCTCTGTCCTCAGTTAGACGATCTCTTCTTACTTCTTTCTTGTCTCCACAATTAATAATGTATCTATTTTTATAACTTTCCTCATCCAATTTACTACCCTAATCAGCTAACACTCACTGAATTTCTGCAATGAAGCTGTGTAGGCTAGAAGCCCAGGAAAATAGACATTTGTAATTGTCAGGATCTAGTTGATAGAAACCAATTTAGGCACTCCACCTGGGGTAATTTAATCCAAGATGTCTTGGGAAATCTCAACAGGAGAGTGTGGGGCGACATGTACATTGGCAGCCATGGACACCCACATGGAGGGCAGCTGAAGAGATGCAGGGTGGCAGTCTGGGCCCACACTAGTACTGGGTCAAGGGCAAGACTCTCCTGGAAATGCAGGGAACAGCTCAGCAGGAGAGTTACAGTAAAGCCAGGGTGTACAAAGCTCATCCCACGAAACCACATTTCTTTCTGATTCAGGGTTAATACAGAGCTAAATGAAACATGAGGGACGTTAAGAAGGTGGAGGAAAGGATGGGAAAAGAAAGGCAAGAATCTCTCCCAAGCGGAAATAGAGAGAAGACAGCAAAGAAAATTCACTCTGAATTCTGCAGGAGAGAAAGCATTTTCCTGACACACCCAACACACATTTGGAACATTTAAAAACACCATCAGACACTTGGCATCAGATGAGAGTCACATTCATGCAGAAAGCTAGATAATCAAAGGAGCCCTCAATGCCAAGCTCCTCACCATTCCTGGAGGAAAAAAAAAAGAAGAAGCAAAGAATTTCATTTCAATTATATTCTCAGAATAAAGATTATAATAACAAAATCAACCCAAACTATTGACTATAAATGGCATATACTAGTTAGAATTTGGGCTCTGGAGCTAGATTTCATTTGTCTGAGTTCTGTTTCCACGATTTTCCAGCTGTATATTCTTGGGCAGTTGATTCATTCTCTCTGCAGTATAGCTTTCTCCCCTATGAAATAATAGTAATAGTCATATTGATCTAACAGTTTTATCAAGATTAGATGTTTTATTCCCAACATAATGTTGAGAGAAGAGCTTGGTACTTCATGTTTACTTAATAAATATCATATTTCATTACTATAAAGTATATTTAGATTATGGAACTCTAATGTATTCCTATGACATAAATATTTTAGTCAATAAAGTTATTCAATAAATGTATGGAATTCCAATGAAATAGAAGTATCTGACCTATGTACTCATTCGCTTTCTCACTTAAAGGACAAACTCCAGAAAGTCCCAAACAATTAAATAACATAGCTGTTTATTGTTGTTGTTGTTACTTAATTTGAGTTTTCTGTAGATCCTAGTTATCAAACTTTTGTCTGATTCATAATATGAAAATATCTTTTCCCGTTCTGATGGTTGTCTATTTGCTTTGGTTGTTGTCTACTACACCATACAGACTTTTTCAGTTTAATTAAGTCCCATTTGTTTATTTTTGCCATGGAAGTTGCTTCATAAAATCTTTCCCCAAGGCAATATTTTCAAGTGTCTTCCTTACACTTTCTTCGAGGATTTATTTTTTTATGCCTTAGATTAAGATCTTTTATCCATCTTGAAACAATTTTAGTGAGTAGAGAAAGGTGTGAGTCCACTTTCAGTCTTTTGCACATAGTTGTCCAGTTTTCCGAGTACCATTTATTGAGTAAAGATTCTTTCCTCCAGTAAATGTTCTTGTTTGGTTTATCAAAGATCAGGTGGTTGTAAGATTTTCATTTCATCTCATGGTGTTCTATTCAATTCCAGATGTCTATGCCTCTATTTTTGTGCCAATACCAAGCTCTTTTGGTCACTATGACCTTGTAGTACAACCTAAAGTCTGGTAGGCTGATGTCCCTGGTTTTGTTTTTATTACTAAGAATTGCCTTAGCTATACGGGATTATTTCTGGTTCCATACAAAATGCAGAACCATTTTTCCAAATCTTTAAAGTATGATGCTGGTATTTTCATGGAGATTATATTGAATCTGTGGGTTGCTTTGGGAAGTATTTTAGCAATGTTGATTCTTCCCAGCCATGAGCATAGTATGTTCCATTTGTTAATATCTTTTGCTATTCCTTTTTTAGGGTTTTGTAGTTTTATTTATAGAGGTCCTTCACCTCTTTTATTAGGTATATTCTTAGGTATTTTATTTTCTTTGAAGCTATGGAGAAGGGAATTGTGTCCTTGATTAGCTTCTCATCTTGGCTGTTATTGGTATATACAAAGACTACTGGTTTGTGGACATTGATTTTATATCCTGAGACGTTCCTGTATTTTTTGATCACTTACAGATGTCTTGTGGTTGAGTCTTTGGGGTTCATCAGATCATCAGCAAAGAGGGAGCGTTTCACTTTCTCCGCTTTCATTTGAATGTCCTTTATTGCCTTCTCTTGCCTGATTGTGTTGAGTAGAACTTCCAGCACTATGTTGAATAGTAGTGGTGATAGAGGACAAGCTTGTCTTTTTCCATTTCTGAATGAAAAAGCTTTCAGTTTTACTCCATTCAATATATTAGCTGTGGGTTTGTCACAGATAGCTTCAATCAGTTTAAGAAATGTGCCACTAATGCCTATATTCTTCAGAGTTCTAATTAGAAAAGGATGTTGAATTTTATTGAATGCTTTCTCCATATGATTTATTGAGAGGATCATATGGTCTTTTTTTTGCTTCTGTTGATATGGTGAACTACATTTATGGACTTGGGTATGTTAAACCAGCCTTGCATCTCTGGGATTAAAGCTACTTGATGGTGATGTATGACTTTTTTAATGATAAGATGCAATATATTGACTAGGATTTTGTTGAGAATTTTTGCATCTACATTCATTAGTGAAATTGGTCTGCAGTTCTTCTTTCAGTTGGATATTTTCCTGGTTTTGGTATCAGGGTGATATTTGCTTGGTAGAACATGTTGGAGAAGGTTTCTCCCTTATGAATGTTTTGGAATAATTTCTGCAGCATGGGATAGAAGCTCTTCTTGGAAGGTTTGATAGAATTCTGGTGTTAAGCCATCTGGACCAGGGCATTTTATTTTTGTTGGGAAATTTATCATAGTTTCTTTGAACTCAGTGCTTGAAATTCATCTGATTAAGTCTAGGAAGAAGCTGTGATTCCAAGTATTGATCCATTTCCTCCATACTGTCAAATTTCTGGGTATAGAATATCTTGTAGTATTCAGAGATAATCTCTTGTATCTCTGTGGCATCTGTTGTTATTGCTCCTTTATCATTTTTGATTAAGGTTATCAGAGATTTTATTTTTCTGTTTCTAGTTAGTCTAGCCAAAGGTTTAACTATTTTATTTACTTTTTCAAAAAAACAACTATTTGTTTCATTCGTTTTCTGAATGTTTTTTCTTTTTTCTTTCTTTTCTTTTTTTTTTTTTTTCAATTTCATTAGTCTCGGACTTAATTTTGGCTATTTCTTTTCTTCTGTTGGGTTTAGGGTTCTTTTTCCAATTCCATAAGATGGTTTGTAAGTGTGCTGATACATTTATTTTCTGTTTTTCTTGCTTTTGTGTGTGTGTGAGAGAGAGACAGAGTCTTACTATGTCACCCATGGTAGAGTGACGTTGCATTACAGCTCACGGCAACCTAAAACTCTGGGGTTTAAGCAGTTCTCTTCCTCAGCCTCACAAGTAGCTGGGACTACAGGTGCCCACCACAATGCCACGCTAACTCTTTCTGTTTTTAAATTGTGGGGTATTTAGCACAATAAATTTTCCTCTCAGGACTGCTTTAGCTGTATCCCACAGGTTTTGGTAACTTGTGTCTTCATTGTTGTTATGTTTGAGGAAATTAACAAATTCATCTTTAATGTCTTTCTGAACCCAACTGTCATTCAGCATAAGGTTGTTTAGTTTCCAAGACTTTGTGTGGGGATGGGCATTTTTGTTGGAGTTGAGCTTCACCTGTATAGCCTTATAGTCTGAGAAAAGACATGGTATAATTTATATCCCTTTAATTTTGCTGATGTTTGATTTGTAAAACATCAATAGGAAATGATCTATTTTGGAGTATGTACCATGAGCTGATGAGAATAAAAGTACATTCTTTTGCTTTGGGATGGTGTGTTCTGTATATGTCTATTAATGGAATTTGTTATGGGGTCATATTTAAGTCTTTTATATCCTTGTTTAGTTTCTGTTTAGAGGATCTGTCCAGTTTTGTCAGAGGAGTATTAAAATCCCCAACTACTATGGTGTTATGGATATAAATTGCTCAGACCCCTCAAGGTCTATTTCATAAATCTGAGAGCACTTCAGTTAGGTGCACAAATGTTTAAAATTGAGATGTCTTCTTGTTGTGTTGTTCCTTTGACCAGTATGGAGTGTCCATCTTTGTCTTTATTAAATAAAGTTGCTTTAAATCTGCTTATATCTGAGAATTAGATTGCAACCCCTTCTTTCTTCTGATTTCCATTTGCTTGAAACAATGTTTTCCATCCCTTAACCCTGAGTCTTGATTTTTTCCTTCAGGGCTAGGTGTGTCTCTTGGACATAGCATATGAATGGCTTATGTTTTTTTATCCAATCAGCCAGCCTCTGCCTCTTTTTTCCGTTGATATTTATTGAGAGTATTGATTAGTGTGGTAGAATTCTATTCATCTTATTATGAGATAGTTTGTTGTGTAGTTTTATCCTTTGTGCCATTGTGGAAGCTAAGCGCTGGCCTCAGTTTCTAGTTGTTTACTTTGGTGGTGGACCATTGTGGTGTTTAGTAATGAGAAAAGGTCTAAGTATTTCCTATCGAGTTGGTCTTGTTGTGGCAAATTTCCTCTTTGCTTGTATATCTCAGTGGCTTCCAACAGCACCTGCCATTTGGGGCTCTCGTCAGCAGCCCAAGCAAGGTTTGCCTAGCATGTCTGACCTCCAGCCTGCTGCTCCAATTCACATACCAGCAGTGCACCCCAAGCCATAGCTCCAGGAAAAATCTCTTCTCCAAATGCTCCCCAACTAACTAGCATTTCTCAGTTGCTCTAGGAGAGCTCAGCCTGATGGTCTTCCTGATTTGCCATCTTGGTCTGCCCCTCTCTTCAATGGAAATTTTGACATAAGTATGCATCATAACAATGAACATGCTATTAATCACAAAATCAGTATTTTACAGTCATTTTCTCAGCACTCATTTTATTTGTTTAAATATGTCATGTTAACTTATATAATTTAACTACTCATTCTGCTCTTGTAAGAATTATGAAATTTTTTATTTAAAGTTTGTTTAAAAATTAAAAACTGAGAATTAAAGTGTTAATTATTTGCACTTCAAATCATCTAATATTTTCTTTTAATGAGAACCATGGAAACTAAAAGTAGATGAATTACTTTTGGAGGACCCATAAATCTCAAATCTGAAAACAAAAACATTACTTTAGAAGGAACCTCTTGAATAATCTTCTCATCCATCCTGCTTTGCTACTGATGACCTGCCCTATTTTAAAACTGCTAATTAGGTGAAAAATTTAGGTAAACTAATAGTCTCTTGTTACAATCAGGATGCTTCCTAAATTCAACACAAATCTTTCTGCTTTTAAATCTTCTTTCCTATTTTTTCTAGTTAATGTAGAAAGAACACCCTTGCTATATTTTGAAGGCCATTGTCAATAAACATTGTTATCATATGGCCCCTACCTTACAATTTTCTCTAATTTTTATATGCTCAATAATAAAATTAAAAAAAAAAACTATGTCTACATACTAACAAGGTTATTGCCATATAAATTGATTTATATACTCTCTTCTCCCACAAAGTTCTCAGTATCAGTGCATTTCACATAGATGACACTCAGATATGTGATCAGTTTACTTATTAAGTAAAATTAAAATGTGGCTGAGCTTAACATGCCCTGGGTTCAGTGGTAAGGAAAGTATTGTTAATTTTAACATCAGTCATGGTGACAGATCCAATTCTCCTTGAAAAAAAAAAAAAAAAAATTGTGCATTAAGGACTTTGGTGTTTTGGAGGTACAACTCATGAGCAATAAAATGTGTTCACATGGAAAATAAAAGGACATTCTGCTAGAAGAAACAAGAAACTCTGTTTTTCAAAGTGCCAAGTCAGTCTTGTGAGGGGTTCCAGCCTGGAACTGGTGAAAGCAGCATGGTGTAGAAAGCAGCAGTGCCATCTGTTCTGTCTCATGCAGCACTGCCCAGGGCCCAAGTGCATCCCACACCTATACAGCAATTCCCCAGGGAGGTGAGCAGGAAGAAGGCTGGTGACAAGCCAGTGACAGCATTGGGTGGCTTTTTGAAGCCTGACTGACTCCATTTTGTACTGGCTGATCCATCTTGTGCACAGTTTAAAACTTTGCAGCTCTCACTTTCCCTCCCCTCACATATTGTTACAGGCCCCTGAACACATACTCCCTGCAGGAACAGAAAAGATAAGTTTAGAGTTGCAAGACCTTGAAAACTCCCACTTCTATCTAAAACCTGCTCTTCTTCAAGGCCTTTTGTGCCCTTTATAAACTCTAATCTTGCAAGTTTTGCTTCCATATCTGCTTCACTCTTAGAAACCTCCCCCCACCAACTGAAAGCACAAGTTAAAAATCCTGCTCCCCTGCCTCTCTGGCCAAGAGTTTTTTTTCGGGTATAAATCCTCTCTCGGTGCCAGCTAAATGAAAGGACCCTAAAACTCAACTGGACTCAGTGTGCTGGGGTAATTCTCGGTAATTCCACTCATGTTTGGGTACAACAGACCTCAGAGAGGCTTTCTCAAGTATCTGTGAAAAGCCATGGCTGCACAAGGAATGATATGAAGAGGTTTCTACTGGGAGCTCCGGGCATAATTGATCAAGGCTCCTCAGAGGTCATCACGTTATTTTGTCTTCTCAAAATAGGATCTGGGCCATCCTGTTGCCACTCTGTGCTAAATGGCATGTTAAAACACACACACACATACACACACACATTTGAGAGTGTTTATATTTCTTAACATGCCATATATATATGTGTGTATACATATATGTGTGTATGTGTGTGTACATATATATTTCATATATATATATTTATATATATAATATAACATATATTTCATAAATATCTATATATATATTTCAGGTCTGACTGTTCTTGACTGCCAGACATACACTAGGAGTGTCATACAAATTATTATTATTCAACCCCCATAACAAGTATGAGGAGCTCATTCTCTCTCATGAGTGAGAGAGCAACAGAAAGGGTTACTTCTTTTGCCTGGAATTGCACCATCAGTAAGTGCTGGAGCTAGGATTTGCATACAACTGTTTGCAATTGTTTGCTTTCCACTGAAGCCTTATATACACACCACTTTCATCCCCAAGCAGCACTTGGCACTGGTTCTCATTTTTCTTAATGAGGAAACTTTGTAAGCTTTCCCTCCTTAGCCATCACCCAGCAAGGAGAAAGCCTTGGGGGGAGATGGGTTAAGTCTGGAATTGATGGATGGCACTCCCAAACTAGTGCCATGAGATACAGACATAGAAGATTGAAATGTGTCAGTGACCTAAGGCTAGGCATTTGGGTAAAGAATTATATCCCCAAATCTACTGAATGTCTTCAGTGGACAAGGTAGAATTCTCCTAGGTAGATCAAACCTTGTAATTCCAACAAAGAAGTACATGATCACATTAATGCACATGATTCAATTAAAAAAAAAAAAAAAAGAAGTATCAGCTCCACTGTGGAAGCCTTCCTAACAGTGAAGCTGATTGGAGGGTGAATGCAGGATTTCTGACAGCATCGATTAATAAAACAGGAGAATAAAAGAAAAATTACATGCACAAATAACACTTTCCCAGACCTGCCAATTTGCTCCTGAATTTGGAACTCTACAACGGACGTGCAGTATCAGTGTGCTGTATCAGAACCACCCACATTCCTCACACTTGCTGTGCCTTTTCCTGCCCATGTAAGTTCATTCCTTAATGGTTAATTAATATCTCTGTCACACTGAGGTCTATTCAGTGCATCAATGCCATCAGGTAATATGCAGTGGGGACAAAAGCATCTAACAGCTTTTAGAAAGTCAAAGAGTGGAAGAATATTAGTGCCTAAGTATGAATATGAAGCATATTAGTATGTTTCAAAGCTGGTAGGGTTAAGCTTTTCAAGAAAATTTATTATGAAGGAACATATATAATTGGCAATACAATTCTGAATTTCTTTCCAGTCTAACAGAATGAGCACCAGTGAGAAGAATTATTAGTGCATTCTGCTCTTTCAGGCTGCACTAATCTGTTTAATCGAAGCCCCATCTCACTCTGTCCAAGCAGGCTGCCTGCCTCAGAAGGGCAAATTGCATCGCATCTAACAGCATGTGCTTTTAAAAGAGAATGCACTTGTTTTTACTCCCTGGATAATGAGTTTAAAATCACTTGGCACTCTTGAAAAAAGACTCAAGTTACATGTATCTTTGCTTATGTGGCTATATTTAAAATTGACATGTGGGTCTGCAGAAGAGAGGGCTCTGCACTGTCTTCTCTGTTGCTTAAAAACTGCTCTAAAACACTGATTTTGTCTGCACATATATGAAGGATTTGAGACCTGAAATATATATATACACATACACACATATATGTATACACACACACACACATATATATATGGCATGTTAAGAAATATAAACACTCTCAAATGTGTGTGTGTGTGTGTGTGTGTGTGTGTGTGTTTTAACATGCCATTTAGCACCGAGTGGCAACAGGATGGCCCAGATCCTATTCTGAGAAGACAAAATAACGTGATGACCTCTGAGGAGCCTTGATCAATTATGCCGGGAGCTCCCGGTAGAAACCCTCTTCATATCATTCCTTGTGCAGCCATGGCTTTTCACAGATACTTGAGAAAGCCTCTCTGAGGTCTGAAATCTATCAACATAGTTTTCTGCAAATAGCTTTTAACAGAGGAGCAATGTATTCAAAAGCCAAATAAACTAGAGCTGTGAGAAGCGAGAGGCTTACAGTGTTTTTCATTTTGGTTGACCCTTGAGTATACACTTGGAAGCACAATTTCTCCTCTACTCCTTCCCATAGGAGCTGATACAGAAAGTCAGCGAAGGTTTCAGAGTGACTTTTAATCAACCATGACAGACATTTCCCAGAATGCCGAGCACGGCCCTGCTCCTTCTGAATCCTGTTTTATGCAGTCTCACCATCCCTACGCAAGCTCCTTACGGTTGCAGCTTCTCTGAAGTGTGGTTTTAGAGGACACCTACAATAGAACCACTTAGGCTGGTTGTTAAAATCCAGTTACTAGGCCCAGTCCAACTTGCGCAAATAGAGTATCTCATCCCAGGGCCTCAGAATCTGTACATTCACAAACATCCAAGGAAAGTAAAGCTTGATGACTGCTCTGCCTAGTGCTAAATCTGCCTTGAGATTAAGCCCCTCTCTCCCCACTTCTCTACCTCTCTCTCTCTCACACACACAGAATCTTTATTTGCTCTTGCTTTTGTCCCTAGGTATCTCTGGAAGATTTGGTCCAGCCTCTTCATGCACAGTGCCCAAATCCACAGATGTACCAGTCCCTTACATAAGATGATGCAGTATGTGGCCATTACCTGTGCACGTCTTCCCACATACTTTAAGCCATCTTTAGATTATACCTAATGCAATGAGATGCTATCTAAGCAGTTTTTGTACTGTATTTTAGTGTTTTTTTGTGTGCTATTTTGTATTATTGTATGATTATTTTTTATTGTTTTTCCCCACATATTTTCTATCAGTGTTTGGTTAAACGTACTGATGGAGAGTGTGGGTATGCAGAGGAACCAAGGCACTGTGTGAGTATCTGCAGGCATAAAGGCATTGTTTATAACCTTTCAAACATTTGCAAAAGCTTAGAGATATATTTAGTGGACATTGACTGGTAGGTATTAATAGAAAAATTGGAAAAACATATTAAACTACTGTCCTTAAGTATTTCATCTTGGATAGTACTCACTGATCATTTTTTCTAATAGCAAAAAAATTCAACCAAGAGATCATTTGATAGCCCTCTGGACCAATGTCATATCTTTGTAATGAATGAAATGAAAAAATTGTGGCAAAGCACTAATGCATTTAATCCTTATTGCAAGGGGGAAAATTATGACATTAAGAAAAAGTCAACTCACCACTTCTTCATGTCTGCATTTTCTCACATTAATTCCATTTATCTGCAATGAAAAGAAGGGCATAGTTTCACCTGGTCTATGGTAAACCTACTCAATGTTTGGTTACACTGTAATAAGGGTAAGTGTGTACCTGTAGAATTGCATCCCCAATGAAGAGCAGTCCTGAAAGTTCCGCTATTGAATAAAAAAGGACAATTGATAATGCAGCAACTATTTGGAAATGAAAAAGTTTTTAATTAAATAAAGGCAAAACCTGTAAATGAAACAAGAACTTAAGTGTTTTATATGATTCGTATCTTAAAAGGTCCATAAAGAGTGGAACTGCAAAACAATAGTGTGACTTAGTCCACTTCAATCACTAAAACACAACACAAGATGTTTCTATTTAGTTCTCCTACTTCAGGTTTCTGGTTGCTAAAAATTGGTATTCTTTTGATGGTGGATGAGCACATTTTCTCATGCACTTACAAGTTTTAGGTCTTTGTGAAAAAGTCTGAGATGTAGACATTTAATGCATAAGATATGGAATTGGCTTCAAGTTCACTTTTATTTTTATTTAATTAATTAATTAGTCTTTTTTTTTTTTGAGACAGAGTCTCACTTGGTCACTCTTGGTAGAGTGAAGTGGTGTCTTAACTCACAGCAACTTCAAATTCTTGGTTTCAAGCACTCCTCTTGTCTCAGCCTCCTGAGTAGCTGGGACTACAGGCACCTGCCACAACGCCTGGCTATTTTTTAGAGATGGGGACTCAGTCTGGCTCAAGCTGGTCTCAAACCTGTGAGCTCAGGCAATCTATCCACCTCAGCCTCCCAAGTGCTGAGATTACAGGTGTGAGACCCCGTGCCCAGCCCCCCACGTTCACTTTCAAACATTACATTGTTTTACTAATTTAGGTCAGTGTAACAGTGGCTTTATATCTCCATTGCTTTTCCTAGATAAGTTTCACCTGAAAGTCTGACTAATGAAAGATGCATAAGAGAACTGAAAAACAAATACCTAACTTTGGGTGACTCATCATTATTAGCTTTGTTTGTTTAAAGAAACGATTGTAAAGAGTATGCAGTCCCTAATTCATGCCTGGTCCTTAATTATCTCTCAGTCTTGCTGGGCTTCTGTGAGAGAAGCACTCCTGCAGAATGGTAAAGGGTGAGGACTCAGGAATCAAACTTCCCAACTTACTGCCAGATCTAGGGGAATCTGAAGCTCATCACTCATAGGCTAATTTGTGATTTGAAAGTTTGTCACTCTTCAAAAACAATGACTTACAAAGGAATGGTCACTGTACGATTCTCTGAACATGTTACCTCTTTGTTCCTTGGAGATTTTTGAAACAACAACTGGAATGTTATGTTCTGCTCCTCCCTGAAAAGAGGAAATCATATGTTATACATCTTAATCTAAAAAAATGCAGCTTTTAGTTAAGAAACTACACAGCATATGAAGGGAATGTTGAGTAGATACCAGGCAGAATTTAAATAAACTTGTGGAATTTCTCCACTAAGTAGAGTGTGCTCCCATGAAACTTATCTTAGAATTATAAACTGCTTAGAATTATGCTCAGACCTCCAATAATTAATAATCACTGCCCTTGAAAGTTTTAAATGATCAAAATATCAATTATGTCTTTATACAGATATTCCTTTTGATGTGTAGCAATGCTAACCATTGTAGGGATTTTTATTTAGGATTCTAAACTCCAAATAATTATGTATTTCTGTTATCTGGCTAAATTGGTGACTAAGTGGTACAGGGACCTCTTTGGATGGGAAGGGATCAAGGAGACCTTTACCTGCACAAATGGATGAACCAAATCAGAATGTGCATTTGAATGATGAAGAGATTCATCCAACACTCCTTAATTAGTGTGAGAATCTTCCTTGTGTAGAAGCACATACTAAACAATTTGTAGAATAAAATAAACTACCAAGAATATTCAGTAGTGCTTCGTTATTTGACCAAATAAGATATAAAAAAAGAAAGACAAATAAGTAAACTAAACTGGTGTAAAGTAAAATAAAATAAAACCTTAAAATTATTCCATAAAGATCCTATTTCTTTACTATATATTTGAGAAGGTTGAAAGCTGTAGTTGAAAAATTAAGTAAGTACATTAAAGAACAAGATGTGCTATAGAAAAGAAGCACTTGTCACACTGGATGGTTAAAAAGACCATCTAAACTCCTGTGGAGTTCCTCTAGTTTCAGAATATGTAAACTTCTAAACTTTTTATTTTTTAAAGGATAAAAAAATTATTTTAGCACCAACACAAACTTTTCCCCATGAAGGCCCATTTTTAACACTGAATTTCCATCATACTTCAATATAAGATAGTCAACAGTTTTTGAGAAAAATAGTGGTATTCAATTTTTTTTGTTGTTGCAAATCGAGTCCTTTCTAGTTCTGGAATATTAGGAAGAAAGGATAAATAAGATATTGAAGACAGTCCCACTCATTGAATTTTAAGCCCACTACTCAACCAACCAACTTCTCCTATTATTTTCCATCAACCCACTGTCCATCTACTCTACCTTCAAGACACTGGCAGAGGCTACAACTCCTAATTTGAATTATGCCTTTTAGGCTATATGTCCCTAACAGGCAACTAACCAATCCAAAATGACCCTGCCTCTGACCTAATCAAGAGAATTGTGATTTGTACCTGGCGGTGTGATGGATTTTATCCTAGAGCAGTATAACAATTAAGATTTAATGAGTAAAAAATAATAATAATGAGTAAAATGACATGGCTTTAAAGTTCTAAATAATATTAGAACCAATCCATTCTAAAACCTTTCATATTTATTATTTTAGACTCCAAGTCCCCAATCCCTTACCTTCTATTCTATGCTACCTCCATTATACTTACTTACTTCCAACCTGCTCTTTATCTATTTCTTAACCCTTCCTCTTTATTTTTCCTTCCCATCCCTAACTCATACATAAGTTTCTTCAGGGTATTTAAAGTTGTGTTAGTTTGTCTTGTGTGTTGATATAACCCCAGGGCATGGGATGGTACCTGCTTTATCTTGGAAAGGATTGAAGGTATGAATGAACCAATGAAGTCTGAAGCTTTTGGGGCCTAGTTTACACTTGCTGACATCTTCTAGAGATACTTTGAAATTGGAAGGGATGTAAAGAATACATCTACATCTCTTAGAAGAAAAAACTGTTAACTCAAATAAACCATTCACGGATGAGCTGGGGGGTAGTGCAAAAAGGTGAAACAAACCCTGCAGATATCGTGGGTCAGGCATCTGAGCAGGCCCAATGCTCAAATGTGGATTTGGTCAGAGTGGCTGTCATGGGCAGGTTTCCCTTTCGTTGTTTTTCTGTTTCTTGCTGTTCTCTCTTTCCACTACTGAGTCCAAAGATTTTTTAATGCTCAGATTTTTAAGGCAAGTTACCAAGTTGGGGTCCATCTAGAGAAAAGGCTGCTGAGATAGAGATCTTCCGAGGGTTGACTCAGTAATTCCATCCTCTCCTCAGTATTCAGATTTGTACAATAGTCGTCCCCCCCCCCCATCTCCAATTTCCCCTCCAGTGGTTTCAGGTATTTAAGGCACAATCCCACAAGGTATTTTGAGAGAGAGAAAGACCATATCACATAACTTTTTCTACAGCATATTGTTATAAGTGTTCTATTTTATTATTAGTTATTGTTGTTAAGCTTTTACTATGCCTACTTCATAAATTAAACCTTAACATAAGTATGTACACATGGGAAAAAAAAAAAACATACTATATATGTACTGCATAGATACATAGGTACACACACAGGCTATACATAGGGCTTCATCCACACTGTCTGTGGTTTCTAGTGTCCAGTGGGGGTCTGGGAACCTATCACCTGCTGACTAGTGCTGCTACTATAATTACCTGTTAAGGGGAAGATGTAACTGACCCCTATTTTCTCAACATTTTTCTTTCCTATGTAACTTTCTCCTAAAATTTGAGTGGCTTGAATTCAGACATGGTGTTTATTATTACCATAATCTTCTGCTTTTAAATCAGACATTTGTAGCCCTGAGATAATTTTTTAAATTTATTTAAGAAAACAACATCATTAATTAGAAAATTTTAAGACAAAATTCAGAAGATAAAACTGGAACTTAAAATCACAATACCTTCATTAATTGGATAAAATCTGACAATAGTCTGGCTCTATTAAAGTTAATTAGATTTCATTTAGGACCTAAAAGGAAACTTAAGGTTTTCTAGTTAAGAATCAAATTATGTGGCTCATCCTGTTGAAGCAGGTGACAGGCTTCCCACTGTTCCCAGAAAGACAATGAAAACTTTTGACACCCCTTCCTTCTGCAGCCTGTGCAGCTCCCGGGTTGCAGTGCTGAGCATAGAGGCCTTCAGTATTCTGTTCCCCCTGAGGGGCCGGTCTGTTCTTTACTCTGAACCAGATAAATGCCTACTCATGTTGACATTTCGTCTAAAAGACGCCTCCTTCAGTGTCTCTTAAAGTGAGTTACTTCTGTAGTGGGGGCCATGGCTGTGATTTACCTTTATTCACGAAACAATTTGATCAATGTCTGCTTTCCCACTGGAGTGGAAATGGCCTGAGGTCACCATCTTCTCCCTGGGTGCCCTTGACCCGGGGTGTGTGTCTGTGTGTATTTGGAGGGGTTGGGGTTTGAGGGGTGTGTCTGTGTGTATTTGGAGGGGTTGGGGTTTAAGGGTGTGACTCAAAATCCAGTATTGGGTGAAATCCAAGACTGGGGAAAGGGAGGCAGTGTTGTGGAGAACAGCCCATGTAATAATGACACAGACTTCCTTCACCTTGGTTGTATTATTTTTACAAAGCATAATTGATTTTATACCCAGCTTTGTGGGCATAGGGATGTAAAGTTCCATCTAAAGCATTTTGAGGACTCTATACGATGGTTTGCCAGTGTAACTGTGAAACAGTACCAAATCAAACCTGTAATGCTTTCAAGGCATCGAGAATCTTCCCAAATCTTTTTAGTTCAATAGTTTTATATTCTAATGAACCAATCAACCAATCGATCATGTTCTGGACTTTGGAAATAACAAAAAAAAAAAAAAAAAAAAAAAAAAAAGAAGAAGGAGAAGAAAGAAAGAAAAAGAAGATGCATAGACCTCCCCAATATTCTTTTATTTAGAATAAGGAAAATACCTATAAGCAGACAACACAGGAATTGGGGTTAAGAAACGGACAAGCCTTGAAGACCAATTGAAAAATCACCTGAAAGAATGTGGGCAAGAACCCTAAATGCAACCTTTATCCCCAAAATCACTTAATTTGCATTTGGCAAAGTTAATTATCTTTGCTATGTACTATACCATTGCTTTCATGTGAAAGTCCCACATAAGGAAATCTATAAAGAGAAAAGAGAGATTAGGGGTTGTGCAGGGCTGCGTCACGGGAGACAGAGGCAAAGAGGTGGCAGCTACAGGGAATAGGCTTCTTCTTCTTCTTCTTTTTTGGCTGGGTCTGGGTTTGAACCCACCACCTCCGGCATATGGGGCTGGTGCCCTACCCCTTTGAGCCACAGGCACCAGCCAGGAATAGGCTTCTTCTTAAGGGGAAGTAATGCTCTGAAGTGGACTGCAGTGATGATTTCACAGATCTGTGGATACACTAAAAACATTTGAATTTACACCCTAAATGAGTAAACTGTATGCGATGTGAATTACATCTCAATAAAACTGTTTAATAAAAACACTAATGGTCTCTGAAAAAGTAATTGGCAGTGTTTCTAACTGATTCTTGGGACTAATCTATAATGTCTAATGTCTGAGCTATAATATCTGCCTGTGATCTGTCTTTTCATTGGAAAGGTACACACCCATCTTATCTGTGGTGTAAACAAGTAACTCAGACTTTAGTAAAAAGAATGGGAGGACAGAATGGAGAGAGAGGTAGCATACTGATACCACGTATCAACAGATGTTCTTCAAAAACTGCATATTTTTATCTATAATAAAAAAATAAATTAAAAAACAAAATAAAATAAAATAAAATAAAAACATCTGCCCAGAAATGACTAGTAAGTTAAAAGGCAGAAATATATTACAGTTATGATACAGATACTTTAATTTTGAAAATTTAATATGATTAGTATACAACCCTGATACTGGGAAATTACTTGTTTGATCCTGGTCAGTTTTACATTTACGTCAGTTTTAAATAAACCAGAATGCTAGTAACATAGAAAAGAAACTCAATTCATGTCCCAGGTAGAAAATTTAGAGATTATTTAATCCAGGTTTATAGCTCTGAACATTGTTATTAAGAGTAACGACTTTGCCATCAGCTTTATGTGGGTTTCAGGCCCAGCTCTGCCACTTATAACCATGACAATCAAATTCTTGATATGTAATCTCACTGTCTGTGGAAGAGATGATAGTACTTGTCTACTTTGTGGAATCATAAAACGAAATTAAATAGCATGTAAGGTATTTAACTCAGATTCTGGCACTTAATAAGCAAGTCATACATATTAGCAATAATTACCTATAAATAACAAGATGATTAGGGGTGATAATAATAATTATAATTATATATTTGATTGCTGCAAAGTTAAAGCTGCCAAACAGAAATCACCTTTGATTGCATACATTACTTAATGAACTTAGATAATTTATTTTTACAATAAGAAAAGTTGTGACAGTTGGAAATTACCCCATAAAATATTTTTCTATTCGTAATATTTAAAACATCTTCTCCCTGTTTTAGGTAATTTTTTTTAATGGTGACAAATGCAATGCAATTTAATCATATGCAAATGGTAATATTGTATTTTAAAAGACATGGAAGATAAAGTCTCAGAAGGACAAGATAGTGGCTTGCTTTACCGTCACCATCCCTGTGGTGACAAGAAGAATGAGGCAAAAATACAAAAATATTGAGCTCTGTGATGCAAAGTGTGGTTGTTTCTGTGGTTATAGTCGTGGAGACCATTACGTTATTTATAGAAGTGGTAGGGGCCAGAGAGGAACCAGAAAATGCCAGCAGGAAGGAGCCGCAGCCCAGCCCCATGGTCTGCAGGGTCCTCTCAGGCAGGAAGGACCTGTCGGAAACTACACCAGGCACCTGCCGGCCTGGTGAACAGGACCCCTGCAAAGGAAGCAGCTTCTGTCTGAAAACAGAGAGAAAGGGATGTGATCGTGAAGTTCAGTGGTTCTTCTGTACAGTTTTTGAGGAAACTCAGATGTGGGCTTTGTGGAAATTGGAAAAAAGTGAACAGAAGAGCATGATTTTGTCCTGAACGGCCAACTAATACAGGAGAAAAAGCACATGAGGTTATGACTTAGGAAAGAAGTTAGATCAAGGGATGATTAACAGGCAGAAAAGACCCAAAATCACCCCGGACAAAGACTCAAAGTTACAGCAGGTAGGGAACACCTCTGACAGGCAGCCTGAGAGGAGGAACACCTCTTAAAGCAGCGAGGCTTCCCACAGTACTGGAATCAGGAGGGAGCAGGGACCAAAAGCCAGAGAAGGTCCTGATGCTCTCAGGGTCAGGATAAAGGTCTCTGAAGGACAGATGGGGCATAAATGGATCACGCCTCTAAATTCCATCTCATTAACATTCTGACTTAGTTACTTATTTCATCTTTCTAGATTTGCCAAAATGCAACAAACTGCAAACTTTCAAACAAATACAAGAAGGAATGGGAAAGCAGAGAAAAGGGAACATATTCCAGAAGTGGGCATATTCCCACAGGACATGGGGAACACGCCCAGAGGTAAAAAGAATACTTTCCTCCCCAGGAGGCAGGACTTTGGGAGCAAGTGCCTGGGCCCATGGGGGCCCCTTCCTGGGCAGGGTGCCCTCCACCCACACAGCAGGAGCAGAAGTCTGCCCCTGAGCTCAGAGGTCACTTTTGTTTCTGTTTTATTATTATTTTTGTTGTTATTGTTATTTAGAATTACATGGATATGTAGGTAATTTGGGTCTCTACATTTCCATGCTAAAATATTTCAGTTATAAAATGATATGATTTTAGGAATCTAGAGGATAAATGTGTCTATCAAGGAAAATCAGTGATCCCTACGTAAAATCTCAACGTCACTGATGTCAGGCTTTCTCAGATGGCTGCGTTGGAACTTATGTGTCTACAATTTGGGGATATGATTTGAAAAAAAGCAGTAAGTATGTCAGTCTCAGAGTTTATAAGCAATTCCCAGAATGCAAACCACAAAGTGTATTAAGGAGCAAACTTAAGCAATAATGGTAAGGGAGATGGACATGATTTGAAGAAAAACAAATTAAAATATACTTAAGCCATATTTTAAAAATTTAAACCTAACACAACATTCTTTTTGTTTCTATTGAATTGATACGTTCCTATCATTCTTTGGTATTTGAGGCGTTTTTGAGAGAGCCCCCTCATAGGCCCTGCATCACAGCTGTCATCGGCCCTCAAGGCAGAGTCCAAATCCTGGGATTCAATTCCCAGATCTGTAACTGTCTTAATTCCAAGCCACACGCACTGCTTGGTCCAAGAAGTGTCAACATTGTCTCATACAAGATAAAGAAAAGAAATGGAGGTAAAAGCCAACTTTTATCTCTCCACCAACGTAGAACCCTGCCAGCAACTCTTTTGTCTGAACAGAGGGCTGGGAGGAGACCAGGACTGAGTGTGGGAGGGAGACGTGAAAGGTTTGGGGACATGGTGGCTCAGGGACTGCAAGCTGCCAGTCACCTCCAGCCACGGAGGCACGCTAGTTGACAGAGCCTCAGAAACAGACCCACAGGGAACCGCTTCCACGCTGCACCTCCCAATGCTGTGGCACCAACTGCACCAGCAGGGGTGAGGCTTTGCCACCCACACTGTGGAGACTGTGGCAGGAACATCCTGGTGCCAAGATGTGCTGGGAGGGCAGAGTGTGGCCAGCTCCTATTACATGACTTTAGTGTTTTTTGACACAAGGCGTGGTGGCTCATACCTGTAATCCCAGCACTCTGGGAGGCCAAGGCAGGTGGATTGCCTGAGCTCACAGATTGGAGACCAGCCTGAGCCACAGCAAGACCCCCGTCTCTAAAAATAGCCGGGGGTTTTGGTGGTGCCTGTAGTCCCAGCTACTCAGGAGGCTGAGGCAGGAGGATTGCTTCAGCCTAAGGGGTTGAGGTTGCTGTGAGCTGTGATGCTACAGCACTCTACAAAGGGTGACAAAGTGAGGCTTTGTCTTCAGGAAAAAAAGGAAAATTCTTACCCTTCATCCAATTTTTTAGAAAGTATTTTTGAAAGTAAAACTGAAGTACTGCATGTCCTGAGTGTATCGGAGTCACTGGTAAATGCCAGTTTTCTTCTGCTCCTCCAGTCAAGATGGGAAAGGCTTTATTAATAATAAACCTCACTACAAATCCTCCCCATGTGCCAGCCATGATTGCTTAACTAAAGCAAGTAGGGGTAAAATATACACTTACAGATTGATGCACATATTTATATTAGTGGCTTAAATTGCTCAAGAAACTAAAAATACATAAATTTTAATTCTGCTTTGAGCCTAAATGAACCTTTTAAAAAATGTTTATTTTATATATTTAATTCACGAGTCTAAAGAATATAGTCCTAAAAGGCAGAGTAGTCTACGCAGTTCACACGATGACAGGAAACAGGGGTCTGGATAGTAACTGCTATTTAAAAGAATGAAATAACAAATTTTGATATAAATAACCATAATTACAGATAGTTAAAAAAAAAAAGAGAGAGAAAGGCAAAATTCAGAGTTTAGTACTGGTAAAGCTCAACTGCAAAACCATAGAAAGTATTTCTTTGGGATGAACAGTTTCTAATCAGTGTACGTGTGTCAGAAGGGTCTTAAAATAGTGGGGGTTTTGGGTCAAACCTCCTAATCTACAAAGCTGAGCACAGTTCCAATGGTACCTTTGTGGTCAATAATTTGAATGGGAAAATACATATAGTACTTACTTAGTTCAGCAAGTTATTTATCATACCTATAATTTTTTTAGTTAAACTAATTAACTTCTTTTGAATGAAAAGATTCATTTCATAAAATTATTTATGCTTTAAGAACTATTTATAGAACTATTATAGAACTATTTATATTTTTACTTAATAAAAATAAACTTAATAAAAATAAACAGCATTGTGTAATTGGGCTTGAGTTACAAATATAAACATTAAATAAAAGGAAAAGAACATTTTTAACTGGCACAAAATTAACCTAGCTCCACTACAAATTCATTCCAGGATCAGCAGAAATGCTTATCTCAGATGAAATTAACTTTCTCTTGGGTTTCTTTCATGCACTGTCTGGTATCTGTAGTGCTACCTTTACATTCTTCACAGAAATCTCCATAAACATCCTGGCTAAAGGCAAAATTAAACTAAAAGAAAAAGACTTGTCTATGGAGTGATGGAGTTCCCACGAGGTAGTTTCCACCTCCTATAATTTCTACATTTCTCCCTAGTCTTGGCATTAGATAAAGACAAAGTACAAAAAACATTTTAAAACCAATGCTTTGAAATGTACCATTGCATCAAAATTATTAAGAAATGAGTATAATTGTGATGGATGTGTCACTTAGCTCAGTGTAAGAATTTCACATTGTATATGGAAGCAGTGCCCTGAAACCCATAAATGCAGCAATGTACAAAGTTATGATTTAATAAAAAATAATTTTAAAAAATATAACCAATGCTTTATACAGTAACATTCCTATTACTGACAACAGCACTGTTCTGAGTCATTTATTCACAAATTTAATTAGAGCTGATATTCACAAAATTTAGAGTTCTACTTTTCCACCCATGTATGACTTGAGCTGTGTTAAATTTCATGAAAAGTATACCTAGGATGCAGAAATTATTTTTAACCCTACATAAATACAATGCCTAAACCAAGAATCAAGATAACATTAAATTTCATTTCTCTATACAAAGATGTATGTTTATTAAGGACATTAAAGTCATTGAGTAGCTCCTCAATATTTATATAATTTGCTGTCCTTTCTAGATTTCTTTTTGGTTTCAATTATAATAAATTTCAAGTGTGGTACATTTCTAATAGTCAATAACATACAGAAATAAAAACCTTTAAAATGTAATAATAAATGCAAATGAACAGATATATATATATATATATATATATATATATATTTTTTTTTTTAATATGAATCCTGTGCTAAAGTGCAAGTGTGCCCTTTGTGTTTGGCATTGTAAAATGAGATTTACTGATTTCTTTAATTAAAACGAAAAAACTAAAACAAAGAACATGATGAATAGGTAGCAACTCTGCTTGCTATCAGGGCTATTGGTATGAAATTTGTTCTTGATCCATTAACCCCAGACCATTATTACTTCTCTGGTTGGTTACAGAAAGATGTGCAGACGGCAACGTCATGTATAAAATTACAGAAGAAACCAGTAATGAGTTAGATCCAAATCTGGGTAATATAAAATTCCCCAATGCTTTCCTAAAATTTCTATATCCAAAGTTAAAGCCTGGCCAGGGTACTGTGAGGCTTTGCTACCTAATTTGCATCCTAATCTGAATATTAAAGGTGTGCTTTAGCCCTTTCTGTCTATTTCTAGTCAACAAACTTGACAATGCACCAAATCTGAGCCCTCACAGTGTGGCCTGTGTGAGGATGGGCTGGAAAGGTAGCTACCTTTATGCTTAATCCAAATCCTCCTACTGTTTGTCTTCTGATGGTCACGCTTCTTTCCTGAAAGACAGGATTTTAGAGAGTGGTTAGTGTTTTCCTGATACTTTACTTACACACCATTTTCTTTCCCTGGGTTTTGCTTTTTTTTTTTTTTTTTTTTCCAGGGCTGGGTTAGAACCCTCCACCTCCAGCATATGGGGCTGGTGCCCTACTCCTTTGAGCCACAGGCGCCCCCTAATTTTGTTTTTGATCTTCAAAAAAAAAGAAAGAAAGACTTTTGATAGAATAGAGGCTCCAAATCTTGCAATAAATGTAGTATTTTATAGTATTAAATTGAAAGTGTGTCAAAATAAAAGGACCTATATAGGTGTTAAACTCCTCAATTCTTAAAAACTTAAGTTCCTTTCAATGATTATTTTAGATAGACTATGGAATCTTAACTTGTTATACTTCTTACCATTTTCATAGTATGTATTTTTGTTATCTAGAAAGGACAAGTTTCAGGTGACGTGGAAGTGACTCCACATCAACAGTAAGGATTATCTTTGTCACTGAGGGTCCGGCCTCTCCCTCCGGCAGGTCAGAGTCCTGGGGACTGGGTTGTGGAGAAGCCAGCTGGGGGACAGGGGTGGCAGCACAGAAATCATTCATGTGTGCGTCTCAGATTCAGACAAAATATGCCAGGTTCAAAATAATTACTTGCTTGTTTGAAAACAGAATGGATTGTACACCTAACTAGTAATGATAATGGAATTATCAATTTTTTAAATCAATTTCCTTTTTTTTTTTCCCCACAGGAGAAATAGTAATTCAGTCACTGGCTTATGAAATTTAAAAATCACCAAGATGGTGGTATGAGCCACATGTGGACAAATCCTATAATTCCAATTTAAAAAATCAACGTTACTCTGTTATGAGCCTCTCATCTCTGCATGACATGTGCGGGAGAGGCACGTGGGGTGGAGGCTGGAAGCTCTTCTTTATAACCTGCTCCGTTCACATCGGCCTTCCTGGAGCTTCCCCTGTGTAGAGCTGCTTCAGGGACTGGCTCGTCCACTGGCATCTGATCACTTTATCTCCACAAATGTGCCGTTTATTTGGCTACATTATCTCTTTCCAAATGTAAACACTGCTCTCTTTCTTACACATGTGAATTCTTTCTCTCACTCATTTGTTCTTTGGGAGAACAGATAATATCATTTAAAAAGAACTAAGAACAGATTTGAAAAAAAACGTGTGACTCTTGCTAAATATTTTCAGATAGAATAAAAATTCATCACTTTGGCAAAGTTGAAAAGTTTTCTTTAGCTGAAAATTTAGCTTTTATAAATAGAAAAAAAAAAAAAATTCTTAAAGAATAAGATGGCTACACCAGAAATTGAGACATACAATTTTTTAATTTATTTTGGATAAAAAAAGTCTTTGTGGTAGAGATAAATATGAATTCATTTTTAAAAGTCAGTGTAAATAAGTAGCATTCCATAATCAAAAGTTTTTGGTTTGAAATCATGTTAAGTAATTTCGTCTATTTTAAAAATATGTATTTTAGTTTTATAATCTCTCATCAAATCATGTTTTCAAACAAGCATTCAGATTATATCTATGCAGGTAAGATCTGTGTGGATTAAAATGCATGCATAGCAACTTTAAACATAAAGCAAACTACTCATATTAAATAACGCCGTAAACTCTGGGTTTCTATTTGTGAGTCTGCTGTGACATTAACCCCACAAGTACAGCCACAAACATGGGAAAACCCAGTGTTTTATCATTTATGTTGCAAAACCTATGCATGTTAACATTCCTCCATGCACAAAAGAAAAAGGAAGTTAAAAGTGCATGTGCATACACAAAAACTAATTTAAAATAAAGAAATATTTACTAGAAATTTTTGTTGTTGTTGTTGAGAAGGACATTGTAGTTTTTTACGTAAATTAATTAATCTCTGATTTACTGTTAAAGGAACAAAATTAGAATTGAAGTCAGAGAACATATCAGTGACTCAAATATCCACCATTTAATATATTGTCAAATTACTTAAGCCCTGCGGACCCCTGTTTCCAAATTTGCAAAACACTGACAAATAATACATAATAATAACTTTGTGTTGAGGATTAATAGTATTTGCAAAGGACTCTAGCTTATAGTAGAAAATTAACATTGAAAAACACACATGCACACACAAAATCTATTTTTCTAAACAGGAATTCTTCAATAATCATTAGTTAAATATCTCATCAATATTTATCCACTTCACCTTTAAATGTTTACACTCTAGAGTAGCTGGTAGGTGTATCAGTGACCTTTATTCTTACGATAGACAGACGAGCAAACAACTTTGACAAGACTGCCATCCAACTAAACTTTTTTGGATGATAGAAACTACTTCCTTTAATCCTTTTCTGTAAGAAGTACATTCTCAATTTCTTGAAATAGTATCAAAACCAATGGTACCGTCAGCAGACACAGCCCGTATCATGCGTCTTAAAATATAGAATTCAGTCAGAGCAAATGCATTTTAATTAGTAAATGGCATCATGTAAATTTTCTAGACCTTCTTCCATGGTAATCATTAGGCATGAGGACAAGCAGGTCAGTAGTAATGGTCAGTGGCTGGGAGTATACTGAAAAGAAGCTTTCATTCGGAACACTTAGCACACCTGGGGCCTGACTGGTCTTTACTTTGAATTTCTTTACTCCTCTACAAGTCTGCAGTCTGATCTTTGGTGGAGAAAATTTAGAACATGTTCCAAATCAAATTCAAAATTGCTGGCACAGAAAAGAGTTTGGAGAGACTTAAGAGTCAGCAGAAGCTGCCCCAAATCTCCGAAACAGCACTTATTTTAACGTTTTTTAAATACCGGGGCACAGGGACACACATGCCCATCCCAGCCAGCACCTCTATCAGGGGTCACTTTATTAGCTTACTGTGAAGAAAATAAGGAAAGGCAAACCAAACAAATTGTTTCATATTACATAACCAAAATCTTAAAGTGGTGACTGCAGGCAGCATCAAAGGACAATTAAGTGTTCTCAGTCTGGCCCCTGTCTGATGTTCTGCCAGGGGTTTCAGTATTTCTGTCATGAGGTCCCCCTCCACCTCTGCTTCTTCCCTCCTGCTCCCAAAATTATGGGGAAAAAAATGAGTGAACTGTTTCGAGTGCTGACCTCATAAATCAGATGATACCTGAAAACTCATCTGAAATTGTGTTCAGTTGACACATCGTGAGTGTCTTAAAGGATGTTGCCTGGTAACAAAGCACTGTCTTTGGGAGACCAAGGTATTATCAGTTATTTTATTTTTAAAAACACAATATCCAGACTGGTGTTCCCATACACTCACATATATATAAATTTTCTTAATCTTCTTGCTTAAAAAATGCAAAGAATTGAGCCCCAAAATAATAATATGAGACTTTATGAAGACATTTCATACTTAAATAATCAGCATCAATGTTATGAAAAAAGCTTGCTTTAAATAATTAGTATTCTTTCGTGAAAATTTAATTATTATCATATCTTCTCTCTGGAATATGAAACAGATGCTACCACCCCCTCCAAATGTTGGGATCATGTAACCCAGGTATAGAAATTCTGGAGAGATGCATGTGAAAGGGTTAGAAAGTAGTGGAAACAAGGCTGAAAGCAGAAGGATTATCAACTAGAAAATCATTTGTACTGATTTTCTGTGATCAAAACAAATGATGTGAGAAAACAGACAGGAAATTCCTTTAGCTTCTTTTGACAATTGGGGGAAAGTGACCAAATTGGAAAAAGAAATAATAATACTGATTATAGCTTTTAATTATTAGACGCTATCAAAGCACTTATAGCTCTCAGAGCACTTATGAATAGTGATTGAAAATGACTGTGCCCTGGACTTTTTCTTTTTTTCTTTTTTTAGACAGAGCCTCAATCTATCACCCTGGGTAGAGTGCTGTGGAGTCACAGCTCACAGTAACCTCCAACTCCTGGGCTGAAGTGATTCTCTTGCCTCAGCCTCCCAAGGAGCTGGGACTACAGGTGCCTGCCACAATACCTGGCTATTTTTTGATTGTAGTTGTTGTTTGGCAGGTCGGGTCTGGATTTGAACCCGCCAGCTCTGGTGTATGTGGCTGGTGCCTTAGCCGCTTGAGCTACAGGCGCCACCCTGGACTTTTTCTTATGACAGGTTTCTAAAAGCTGGCTTTGTCCTTGCGCACAGATCTATATCAAGCATTTATCATCAGGCCTACATTAAAGTTAGATATTAAGGTGTTAAATGAATAAAGAATTGTTAAACGTTTTTTTTTTTTTTTTTTCTGAATAATCATCACAAGAGATCACTGGCATAGGAAATGTTTTTCTAATTTAGAGATAAATAACTGAAATTTGAAACCCTGAGGTTAATGTGGCTAAGATCTAACTTCTGATTGAAACCAAAGTTTCTCTGTTTTCTGCTTTCCTTTCTATTTCAACAGGTCTGAGATGAGATGAAGAACTAAGACAAAAAAGAAAAAAAAATCCTGCCAAACTTATGATGCAAGTTAGTAAAAAAGTGGAAAAAATGTAAGAAACTTGATGTTTCTTCTCTGGGACAAGGAGTGAGACAAAGATGCTCCTGCTCACCACCACGCCGCCTCATCCTACTTCGCCTCCACGCCGCCTCATCCTACTTCGCCTCCACGCCGCCTCATCCTACTTCGCCTCCACGCCGCCTCATCCTACTTCGCCTCCACGCCGCCTCATCCTACTTCGCCACCACGCCGCCTCATCCTACTTCCCCTCCACGCCGCCTCATAATACTTCGCCTCCACGCCGCCTCATCCTACTTCGCCTCCACGCCGCCTCATCCTACTTCCCCTCCACGCCGCCTCATCCTACTTCGCCTCCACGCCGCCTCATCCTACTTCGCCTCCACGCCGCCTCATCCTACTTCGCCTCCACGCCGCCTCATCCTACTTCCCCTCCACGCCGCCTCATCCTACTTCACCACCACGCC
>CAUYPK010171203.1:0-20405 GCA_963574355.1 Loris lydekkerianus
GTCTAAATCAATTGTCTCAATCGGCACCTGTCTTGGGTGGGAGAGTTCAAGAGGTCTCTGGGGACTGGATCTCAGGGGGCTGATGACAACTCTGCTATGGCTTACTCCAGTGTTACATGGAGTCAGGAGAAGCCACCTAGCAAATAGATCAGTCTGTTCCCCTCTTTGCCACTCCATCGGACCCAGTCACTGGTATCTCTGTAGATGGCTGACCCAGTTGCCTGTAGTGAACAGATACTCCAGGGGATAGACCACAATTTATTAATCCATTCATGGGTCAATCCTGCAATTCCTCTACTGAGTATATATCCAGAAGACCAAAGATCACTTTACAATGAAGAATTTTTCCAGTGGCATGGGTCCCCAACCGGCAACCCCCTAATGTTCCCCAGTGGAAAAACTCTGAAGGGACCACAGGCCGCTGCCCCCAGGACATCACACCCACCTTCTCTTAGAGCAGCGGTTCTCAACCTGTGGGTCACGACCCCTTTATAACAATGAAAATACATCGCAGCATTAGGAAGGTTGAGAACCACTGTCTTAAAGGCTCTTCTATCTTAGACTAGAGGGTTTCTATCTGATTTCTGTGCTTCATAGGACCCTGTTCTGGTCCTTCTCCTTTCCATGAGGTGACGAGTCCACAGGATCAAGGGGATGCCCCTGCCTAAAACCAAGGCCCTGTCTTCTGGAATCCAGACTGTGTCTGATAGACCCAGGACTCCCAAAGTCCCTACCCAACAGCCCTGAGTCTACTAGGCTCTTCCTGCCTGGGACTCCTCTCCAGATCTGTGTCCCACAAGGGATGGCCAAAAAGAAGCATTTGTAGGGGATGTGAATGGAGCTGCACCCTGTGGCTTTGGGGTACAGGCATGTGTCCTCGAGGCCCCTGTGGGGTGGGATGGGCTGGGGCACTGGGAAGAACAGAGGGTATGGGCAATGGCCAGCTCCCCTAGGCCTCTACCTTCTGACACTGAATGCCAGAGAATCTGAAATTCTAAACTCTAATCAGTCTGTCCAGGTTGTTACAAAAGCTTATTTGCCAAGGATGAAGACTAGAACACATTATATTTAATGGTTTGTTGGCTTCCTATAACTCTCAAATATTTGGACATGTGGTCTTCAGGTCTCTCTGTGTATTCTTGCCACACTGGGCCCCACAGGTGTCAGGGCAGGTTTGCCTAGAAATGAGCAAAAGAAGGTTATTTCTAGAGAGTCAGTCATGCCATTTGCATTGGTTATGCCTGGTGCTGGCTCAAGGTGTCTGAGAGGAAGATCATTCAGGTGTTATCAAGTGCATGGCCAGAGTGATGTAAATCTGATGGTGTCACTGGGTGCCTGAAACCCCTTAGTACCCCTGGCATTAATGGATGTAGCATCTCAGACCCTTCACATCTTCCTTGTCTCTTCAGAGTCACCCTCACTTTCCACCTGTACTCCCCAAGTTTCTCCCAAATGTCCCATCCAGGATCCTGCATTTTGCCCCAACCACACTTTCCAGGCCACTCCTAGTTGTCCTTCCTGCCTTGGCTGAAATGCTGCCCCCTTCAGAGTGGCTTTCCCGAGTCAGAGGCCCTCTCTGGTTAGAGCACTGCAGACCCCCGCCCTCCAGCAGGTCCCCAGTCTTTCTCTATCCCAAGGCAGGTCCGTGACTTGTCTGTGTCACCCAGTTGAGGGCTTACTTGAGAAATAAATGGAAGTCTGGGGACACATGAACATTAGGACTATGAGTTGGGAGGATCCCATCCTACAATCAATCTGTAGCAAAGCCAGCAGAGAGTTTTACCTGTTAAAGAGCCAGTAGTGTAACAGTGCTATAACATGGCAGAGCCTGGTGCTGTTGCTGATCTCCCACCTTGGCAAGCACTGAGCCTTCTCCCTCTCTCCCCAAGCTGTGGCCCTGGGACAGTGTAGTTAAAACAGTGGTAAATACAAGAGGACATCAAACCAGGCCATGTGAGGTGGCTCATGCTTGTAATCCTAGCACTCTGGGAGGCTGAGGAGGGTGCATTGCTTGAGCTCAGGAGTTTGATCAGCTTGAGCAAGAGTGAGACCCTGTCTCTACTAAAAATAGAAAAGCTAGCCAGGTGTGGTGGTGGGCACCTGTAGTCCCAGCTGAGGTAAGAGGACCACTTGAGCCCAAGAGTTAGAGCAGCTGTGAGCTATGATATCACAGCACTCTACCCAGGGTGACAGAGTGAGACTGTGTCCAAAAAAAAAGACACCACACCAACCTATCCTAAGGCTCCCAAATGTTCCCAAATGCTGAGGAGCTCTGTTAAGTAGAAAGCATAGACTTTGACCCGCTCTGTGGGCAATGTCCTTCCTTTTGTGGAATTTGGAAACCAGGAGACCTCTGATACTGTCTCCTTTATGCATACGAAGCTGCTTTAACAAGGGGCTGTGTGTTCTGGTCTGAACTGTGCTTGAAGTCTATCAAGGGAACCTATAAGCACCAAAAGGATCCCCACTGATTGCTATAAACTGGCCATGCCTGAATTTCAGCACTGACCCTCCAAACCAGGAACACAGCATGACCCCAGGGTACTGTGAATGCTTGGCCTGCCAGCCTGTCCCAACATGTCCAACCCAGACCACAGTCTCTCTGAGGACACTCACTGCCTTGCAGCCTTAGAAACACATTCTCAAGTGTGGAGGGGGCAAGATCTATTAGGGCTAACTTGAGACAGTGTCATGTTACAGTCAGAAAGCATGTTCCAGATGAGCTGCTAGTGGCTGCTTCTGGAACCCTCTCTTCCACAGGGGGATGACCCCAAGTAACCCTGTCCAGTTGTGGAGATGTGCGGACCAGGTAGGAAAGTAGAAAGTGGAGCTCCAGGAGACGCGCCGCTCCTCGGAGGCTCATGTGCAAGGGGCTCCCCAGGCCCTTTAAGAGCCTTCCCTAGACACATGGAGCTCTAGGCACTTGTACCCAACTCTCCTTCACGCTGTTCTCTGCTCAGGCTCAGACTGCAATGGGGATCTGATGACTCTTCTCCTTCCCCTTCCACGGCATTTCCTCTAACTAACACAATCCGTGCAGGTTTAATTCCATTTTGGCTTCTGCTTCTCAGAGGTCCCAGACTGACACAAGGGCCTTGGGCAAATCCCTGCACTTTTTGAGACTCACATTTATTATATTAAAAGAGACTATAATGATGACTCTCACCCCAAAGGGAACACAACGAGCATAGGTTAGACGTTTATTTAACCCATTAATTAATGATGTTACTTGTGTGCGTGTGTATCTTTACATACACAAACACCCCTACACAATATACATACTGCTTTATGTACACACACATAGAAAGAACGCTAAAGTGGATTTACAAACAGATCTGAAACAGATCAATAATCAATTGCATTCCACTGTGCAAAAATAACTTGCTGTTTTGCACACAAAAATTATGCATTATTATCAATTTTCTACACCTTCCAGAGCTGTTAAATAGCTCCATGATAATAAAACAGATCACTTAGAAAGGGACACTAGACAAGACACTCAGTAACCTTTTGTGTGTGTTTGTGTGTGGTGGGGGGAGGAGGGCGTTTCAGTCCTTCATTATTCTCCTTGACAGGATAGAAGGGAGTGAATGAGATGATCTCTGAATTCCCTTCTAGCTCACATGACTAAGCCCCAAAGGCTTATTTGTCATAGCTGAAATCTGGTCCCTTTGCACACTGCATGCATCTCCCACCCCCAGGAGAACCAACCCATAGCCTGCCTCTGATTAAGAATTGACTCTCTGTGAATTCTGAGTGAAATGTTAATTGATAATTAAAAATAAAAACATGGAGAGTAGTCATCCTTTAGAACTGAAAGGAGCCTCACAGATCATAAAGCACTAGTCAGAGTTTTGTGTCCCAAACAAGATTGGCTCTGGTTAACGTGAGTAGAGAAAAATCGATAGCTCAGATAATCATGGGAACCTAGAAAATGTGCCCAAGCAAGAAATGGTGCAGTAGTGGGGTGTAGATAGGGAATGTAGCCAGCCCAAATGTTGCCACAGCAGCCAGATGGACCACTATGATCATCCCACATGCTTGACTTGACCTTGGCTGCTGAACCATCAGGCCGTCCACTTGGCCACAGCCACCATTTAGAAAGAAGTCTCCAACTAACCTGGAGATTTGGTTTACTTCTCTGAAATTCAGAAATAGTAGCAGGGTCATCTGATTGAGACATCTCCACAGATAAGCTGCCTAGAATTGGGAAAAGGACGTGTAGCTCCTTCAAGCTTTTGTTAAAGAGTGACATTACCTCTCAAACCCTGGGATTTCCTCCAAACAGGAGAGGTCCTCAGATGGTGCACAGCTGAAGTGACAAATGTGCACTGTGTTAGTTTCCAAGGCTGCCACAACAAAATACCACAAAGTAGGTATCTTAAAACAACAGAAATTTAATCTCACAATTCTCTTTTTTTAAATTTCAGATTAATATGAGGGTACAAATGATTAAGTTACAATGTTTTCATTTCTAAGAGAAAGTTCCAGTTTTAATTGAGCCCTTCACCTAGGGGAAGTGCTGTATACCCTTACTTTGTGCCCATTTAAATGAAAGCTCACTAATCTCCCTCCCTCCTTCCGTCTCCTTCCCCCTCTCCTTCCTACTCCCTAATCTCACAATTTCCTAATCCAAGATCAGGAGGACTATGTTCCCTCTAATGCCTGTAGGGCAAGCCTTCCTGACCTCCTCCTAGCTCTGGGCATTTGCAGGGAACTCTTGGCACACTTTGCTTGTGGACACATCAAGGCAACCCAGGTCCTTACACAGTCTCCCTGTATTTCTGTCTTTCCATGCCATCTTCTAACAGGGACACCAGTCACGTTGAAGGAGAGATCTACTGCCATATGTCTTCATACTGACACAACTAATGATACTGGCCATGACCCAGTTTCTACTAAGGTCACATTTTGAGATATGGGGGGTTATGAATTCAGCATATATTTTCTAGCAGACATAATTCAACACCTACCAACAAGATCTTCCTGTTCTGTATTTTTAAACATTTTTTTTTCATTTAAAAAGTTCATTCTTCCTTTAACTTTTTTAGAGAAATTTTAAGGGATCCCCTGACAACCTTAGCTAGCAGTTCGAAGGCCTCTCCTAGATCACCCCCACCCCAGCTTCATGCATACACACCCTGATCCTGTTTAGAAGCAACCTTTCTCTTAGGAAAACAAAGCATAAGTGACAAAACCAGGACCTGACCCATAACTTCTGATTCCTATCTCCCAATGTTCATGATACCCCTTGCCTTGGCAGAAACTACAGGCATACCAACATCTCTTAGAGATAGGAAGTGGGAGAGAAATAGCTATGAGGTGGACTTGTTAACTGAGTTCTTTCCCTAACTAGAGAGGCTCCTTTCCAGCCCAACAGGTGGCTCCTGCCAGCCAAGGCAGGGGTTTTATCTCCAGTTATCTTGGAACTGTATGTAATGAGCCTTGCAGCCTGGGACCCTCCCAACATCAAGAAATCTCTTCCTCCCCATATGCTACTTACTACCCTTTAAACCTTCCAAGGAGCTCAGACACTTTCTCCAGGAAACAGAACGCACAAGTCTCAGTTAGGACACCAGGAGGTTAGTCTTTCATCTGCTATCAATATAAGCAGGGCTTGAGCTAATCCCTTAATGTTTGACAAGTATTAATATCAGTCAAAACCTATCAAAGGTCTTGCATCTTTATAGAGCTTATCTATAAAAACTTTGAAAACTGTAAAATGCTAAGTGAAAAAAGGCACCTTTATTGTTGCTACTGTTACTGAACTTAGCACAAGAATAAAAAAAGGATGTGAGAGAGGCTGAGAGGTCCTTGGCTAGAATTTGGCAGAGTAGCACCATTGAGTGCAGCACCATTGAGGAGTGCCACCACAGTGCGTGTTGGTGAATGCTGCTGCTGACTCATTATTTCCTAAATCTCAGGATTTGTGTTAGTCATAATTTAGGAACATTCTCAGAAAAAGAAAAAATATCTTTGAACGTTGCCTCTCCCCCAATCTCTATTATCTCTTTCTAGAACATCAGTTACATGCATGTTTATTTTTGTAATATCTTCCATGTCATTCATTTCTTTTTCATATTTTCCATCTCCTTTTTTCTTTGAAGTTCTAAGTAATTTCTTCAGATGTATCTTCCCGGTAACTAATTGTCCCTTCTGTTATTTACTCTTTCTGTTATTTTTCAATTCCTCTGGCTTTGTTTAATTCTAGAAGTATTTTATTTTCAACCAACCTGTTATTTATTTAATATAATATGTTTATTTTCTCATATTTTTAAGTTCACTTTAAGTTTCTATAATAAGTTTGATTATATCTATTTTATAATCTACATCTGATAACTTCAATGTTTGATTTTCTTGGGGATTTAAGTCTTACTTCCTGTTTTTGCTGATTCTTGTTCTTGGTGGCATATTTTTGTTGTTTGAAATTTTGAGCTCACATATATAAATTTATTGGGGGACTCTTGGCCTAGAGTAAAATCATTACCCATCAGCGAGGATATGGATTTGTCTCTATTGGGCACCCCAAGAACATTACCAACTACTCTTCATTTATTAGTGTTACTTTTTAAAGATTACAAGGTCAGATCTTACTGGTTGTCTCATTTATTAATGAGTGAAAGGGAATTTCTGTACAGTTGACTTTTTAATACTTGATATGTGCCTTTGTGTGTGTTTATTGATTTGATTCTTACAGCTCAGAGAACTAGAAATAACCTAACTATCCATTATAAGGAACAGGTAAGAAAATAACAGTATATCCATTAGACAGAGTGAATGGATATTCAGAGGTAGTCGCTGAATCTCTATTCAGTCACTGAAAAAAATGAGGTGGTTCTATATTCAGACGTAAAACATTCTAAAAAGTTGTTATGGGGGAGGAATAAGATATAGAAGAGCCTTAGAACTTACTGTGGTATATCCATTTTAAAATATTTAATATTTGTATATACATATATATATGTATACTTATGCATAAACCATGATTATACATAAAAAATTTCTAGAAAATACTTTTGCTATTGGTAGTAAATTCTGGTTAATGAGACTGAATAGTCATGGACCATTTATTTATTTATTTATTTAGGCAGAGTCTCCCTTTGTTGCCCTTGGTAGAGTACTGTAGTGTCATAGCTCACAGTAACCGCAGGCTCCTGGCCTCATGCAATTCTCTTGCCTCAGCCTCCTGAGTAGCTGGGATTACAGGTGTCCACCACAACTCCTGGCTATTTTTAGAGGCAGGGTCTCACTCTGGCTCAGGCTGGTCTCAAACTTGTGAGCTCAGGTGATCCGCCCACCTTGGCCTCACAGAGTGCTGGGATTATAGGTGTAAGCCACTGCAAAAGCCACCGTTTGATTATTAAAAATAAGAATATATATATATTAAAACTAGGTTCTTTTTTATATTTTGTTTGTTTAAAGATGACAGGGTAAGAGAAGGAATGTAAAAAAAGAGAAAATAAACCCAGTCCATGACTATGTCCTATGTAGTTGCTTCAGTCTCACATTTAAATCCAGTAGCTAAATATAAAAATTGGTATCAAAGGAACAATTTTTTAAAAAGTCAGGGTCTTGCTCTGTCATCCAGGCTGCAATGCAGTGGCACTATCACAGCTCACAGCAGCCTCCGACTCCTAGCCCCAGGCAATCCTCTTGGCTCAGCCCCCCAAGTAACGGGGACTATAGGTACCCAACACAACACCCAGATGATTGTTTTAGTTTTTATAGAGATGGGGTCTTGCTGTGTTGCCCAGACAGGTCCCAAATTCCTAGCCTCAAACAATCCTTCCACCTCAGCCTCCCAAAGTGCCAGGATTGCATTCATGAGCCACCATGCTTGGCCTCAAAGGAACAATCTTAACTCATCTTGACACACCTTTTACCTGCGCTCTCACCCAAGCATGCATCTCTGCACCACAGCATCTTTACCAGCAGTTTTATTAATTTTCTAATCATTGTCCCCTTAATGCCTTGAGGAGTAAGAATGGGTGTTTTTCATCTTGGCAAAGTGGCAGCTGAGGCCAGGGAATGCCCCAAATCCTCCTAGGGCAAGCCAGGCTCAGAGTGCCCTCCTCAACCCCCTCCATAAGCTGCATCTCCCCAAATACCTCAGAGTAGGAACTTCGGAGATATCCCTTTGCCTGTCAGTCAGCCTGTGGGGTGTCTAATGTCTCTGGGGACAAGGGAAGTCCTACTTTCAGTATAGCCTTAGGTGCTTTTCACTCAAAACTGGACCTTTTTACACATGCCCTAAATTCCTGCACAGACGCCAGGCATACTGCCTGCCTTTGGGACAAAATTAACTCTTGCTCTTCTCCATCTTGATCAGATGCCAGCAGCAGCAAACCTAAGCCTCTGGGCACTTGGTGAAGCAGATAAGTGAGCTGTCTGCATCTTCCCCCTCCTCCTCCTTCCTCTTCCTCCTTCTTTCCCTCCTCTCCCCCTCCTCCCTGCTGGGTAGTGTGGACACTCCTCCAGGTGAACAAAAACAGAGAGGTGAGGGAGACAAGGTAAGTGTAGGGTCCCTACACTTCTTCATTAAAAAAGACTTCTTAGGAAAACTGAGAGGGAACAAAACATCTCTTTTCATTTCCATTTGGAGATTCCATTGTTGTCCTGCATTTGAGCTTTCTCAAGGTTACTTGTACAGGAGCCACCTGTACCTTCCCTTGTCTCACCTTCCACAAGCATTTCACTTGCAAGTCGCACCAGCCCTCTGCCCAAAGTACTTCCCAAGTGTGCTCATTTATCTCCATTTCACTCCCACAGGCCCCAGTTCATCAACATTTCTTTCTCTCTCCCCCCACACCTCCCTCCTTGCTCTCCTACACTCAATTCTACCAATAGCCAACAGGTGAATCAGAGAAGGTCTCTGCTGTGTCACAAGTCCTCTAAGGACTCTGACAGCACTGGGAGTCCATCTCTGCCATGCACCACGTACCCGGCCCCCACAAGCTGCATTTGCCACATCCCTCCTACCCTGCCCTCTCTGCCCCTTGCTGTGACCCTGCAGCAACACACACAGGACACCTTTCTATCCCTGGAGCTTGCCAAACGTGTCCAGGGGTGCAAAGCTCTTCCCAACTCCCTGCATCCAATTTTCAGCTTAAGGTGCCCCTCAGGAGAGGGCCTCCTTGGACCCAGCCCTTTGGTCTCCTATTGCCCTCCCCCAACATTGCCTGGTTTATTTTCACCAAAGTGCTGAGCCATCCACAAAAAAACACATTATTTTATTTACTTGTGTGTCTGGGTGTCTCCCAGAGGTTAAGTGCCACAAGAGTGGGAACCTAACCTACCCTGTCTTGTTCACTTTGTGTCCTGACAGCTGGGATATAACGGAAATGTGTCAATGAACAAGTCATCTTCCCAGAAGTGGGAACAGCATGACCAACAGGATGGCCATTGGCATCCTCTTACGGGCAGGTCAGGGGTGGCAGCTCTGCTGGGTGGCTCAGACCTGCCTCACCGTGATCACAGCCTGAGAACCCTGTAAAGGTGGCCAACTGTACAAAGGCACTTTTGTGAATGCCACAGGAAGCAGATCAGGGGCAGCAACGCCAAGGAGGGCCCCAGGGCCTCAGGCCAGCCTCGTGCCAATCCAAGTGAAGCAATGGTGACATTTACACAGGCAGGCTGCCATCTGCTCAGGAATCTGGAAATGGGTCTGCCTGGTTCCAGGAATCCCATAAACACAGCAGGGCTTGGGGTGGGGGCAAAGGCTTAGAAGCCTCCAAATTTTGTTTGAAAGTAGAAATACTCAGTCCCCAAAGCCACAGAACAAAACACACAAAGTCCCCTTTAAACAACGCGGGGAACTCTGTTTACCACGAGCAAGTGGGAGCTTTAGGGAGATCAAGGTTAAGAGTCCAGCCCCACTCAGGGCAGGGTCCCCCTGAGCAGGGTCCACCCAGAGCTGTTTGCCCCAGGCAAAGTTTGCCAGCAAAGCTAAGACAGCAGGTAAAGTCACCAGTGGTCCAGTAATGATGACATGTGGACACACAGCCTCCCTGCTCATCCACCTGGGCACTTCTCTGTCCCAAGACCTCCTTCTCTGGACAGAAAGTTTGAGGCCAACAGAATTCCTGGTCCCCTGATATGGACAGTATAAGTTCCCTGGGCCCACACACCTCGGGGCCCCTGCCACCTCCTCTTTTCCACCTGGGACCCTCACCACCAGCACCTGTGAACAGTTTGAAGCACAGTCCCACAGGCCCTTAACCCTAATCCTGTGCCCACGAACTGAACACAGAAGATGCACTGTCTGCAGAGAGAAGAGGGGGGCCTGGGCTGGACTTGTGATGGCATGTTCCCAGCCTACTCTCTTCCCCTTCTCCTCCCTCCCCCCCTCCGTTGTTGGTCCATCCTTTCTTTTTCTCTGTGTCTCCCTTGATATTACTTGCCCACAAGGGCTCCAGCCCACTGTGGGTCATGGCAAAGGGACCAAGTAAAACGCAGGATGCCCAGGTGATTCTGAGTCACATAAACAATGGATAATTTGTGAGTTCAAGCATGCCCCATATTTTATTTGCTGATCTTGAGGGCTGGGGAGTCACAGGGCCCCTGCCCCCTGCTTCTCTCAGCTGAGTGCCTAAAGATGAGGGCACTGGACAAGTGTCTGTCCTCTCGTGGACATTCTGGGGCAGCTCAATGGACTTACAGCACTCTTTCCTGAAGACCAGGTTAGCCTGGAAAATGAGACTAGTCTTGAGGAGGGGATGTCAGGTGTGCAGCAAGGAGGGGGTTCCCTGATGACTTCAATATGGGAAAGAAAGAGTGGGGAAAAGATGGGTTGGGGAGACAGACAAATCTAGGTTGAAAAACCAGCACTGACTTAGTTTCTGGCTTTAAGAAAGTCAGTTAACCTCTTTTTTTTTTTTTGCAGTTTTTTGTCCGGGGCTGGGTTTGAACCTGCCACCTCTAGTATGTAGGCCTGGTGCCCTACTCCTTTGAGCCACAGGCATCACCCAGTTAACCACTTTTTTAAAATTGAGATAGGGTCTTGCTCTGTCTCTCTGGCTGGAGTGCAGTGGTGTGATCATAGCTCACAGCAACCTCAAACTGGGCTTAAGTGATCCTCTTGCCTCAGCCTCCCATGTACGTGGGACTGTAGGTACCTGCCACCACACCTGGCTGATTTTTAATTTTTTTTTTTCAAGAGACCAGCTGTTACTCAGGCTGGTCTTGAACTCCTGGCCTCAAGCGATCCTCCTGCTTCAACCTCCCCAAGTGCTAGGATTACAGGTGTGAACCACCATGCCCAGCCCATTGAACCTCTCTGAGCCTCAATTTCCTCATCTGGAGATGGAAATGCTATTTAATGGTGGAATAAGGAGAAGCAATATATGTGAGGAGACTGGTATGCAGTGGGCATTGGACAGATGATGGCTGCCATTGTGCTTATTATTGGTTTGTTATTGGTTGCCCCGTGACAAATGAGGTATGTAAAGACCCAGATCGCCCCTTATCTCCTGCAGGTATTGCTCTGCTGGGGAGCTTGGCACCAGACCGTGGGCCCAGCTCTGGAGACAGAGGCTTGACCAAGCCTGCTCCGCTGTCGGGGCTCATAACAGGAGACCCTGGAAGTCAGCCTAGGCTGTGCAGAAAACCCTATGTGTCTCCCCAGCTCAAAGGTCTCCTGGGAAGGCAAGTCCATGATCTAGGACTTTCAGGAGAATGAGGGGAAAGCCATTTGTGGTGGGCCAACAACTGTCTGTAAGGTGGCATTGTTGAGTCCCTGGAGCCATGGAAGGAAAGGGTCCATTGATCCCCTACCCTCCATTCCCCTATCTGAGAAGGCAGGTCTCCTGGCTCTCTGATCCACTGGACCCTTGGCAGCGCCTAGACCTGAGATGAAATGGTCAAAAAGGCCAAGAAGGGCTGTGCCCTGCCCCCGAAGACCCAAAGTGGGTTCATTCATGTTTCAGCTTGGCGGCAGCAGCTATAATTTCCTAAAATAGCATCTAATTTGAACTGCTACAAGCATCCTCCCCTGGAAAAGCCTAATTATTATGTTCTTCTAAAATATTGAAGGGAATCTTCTCAGCCATCTGAAGTTTTCTGGAGGAGAAAAGGATAAACCAGCAATTAGTGCCACGAGCTCAGATCCTGGGAAGCCTGAGTGGAGCATGGGGGTGTGTTCAGTAGAAGGGTTGCTGATGCAGGCAGGGCTTGAGTCCCGGGTGCACCTCCTGCCTTCACTTGCACCACATCTGAGACATGATTTCCCTGGGACACCTGGCTTCTCTGATCCCCCAGAGTCTCTCCCTCCCACCCCCCAGGGACCCCTGAGCTGCAGTGCCCTTTTCTGATCTGTCATTACTTCCTTTTCCAGACCATTCCTTTCACCTTCACTCAACAACCTCTTTTCTGAAATTCCAGCCCTCTTTGTTACATTTTCATGCCCTTGAGTCACTTACCTGTGGGATGACCCATGAAGCTACTTGCCTCAGCCTCTTGCCTTCTTTATTGTTAAGGACAGTCCCTTCCATGCTGGCCACATTGTCCCCTGTACATACCTCAGGTCACACCATGATTCACCATGGTCACTGATAACTTCCCCAAGCTGAAATGTACCCTTCTGGGGTCTGTACACAACTCCCATCTCCTCCTTGTCTTGCACAATCGATCCCACTATTCCCATGCTGGGACCCCATGAACCCTCCATGCACACGTGCACACATGCACTGCGACCCTTCCATCCCCCCCACCCACGTAACAAGCTTTTTCTTGATGACAGTGCTTTCACGAATATGTCACCTACACCACACCCCATGCTTACTTTCATATTCCCAACCAGCCTGGAGTCAGTTTCCTCAAAAAAGTGAGATGCTCTATCCCAGCTTCTGTGCACAGTGATCTTCTCTGCCCTTCCACCATGTGGCTGAGCTGGGGAGAACCTGACAGCATGCACCAGGCAGCTTCATGCTGCAACGAGCTTAGGAGTCCTTTCCCTCCTGTTTGTTTAGTTGCTTGGTGGCATTAAGCCCTAGAACCTTAGGACAGCTGGGGCTGGCCTCTTGTGTGGCAGAGAAGCACAGTGCAGGGGTTTCCCTGAATCCCCGGTGACAGATGGGGTTCACAGGCTAGCGTCTCACTAGCACAGGCTCATAGATCAGAATGTGCGTATCTCTTCCCAATTCTAGGTTGGCACTGTCATGCTGAAATAGCCTTGGTGGGAATATTTACACCATGGAAATTGGCAAATACCATGTACTGGGTCCATCTGTATTCCAGAGAGTCCCTTACTAGCACACCACTGCTAGTGCCTCCCACAAAGGCCAGAACTCAAGGCTCTACTGCAGCACCTGTCCCAAAGGTGGTAACAAACAACTGCAGGGGACTGCAAGGTGACTGAGGCCTTATTTCTTAGAGAAAGGGAGCATACCAATTGCCATAGAAGGAACTAATCAATTTTACACATTTTAATTATCTCTCATGACCAATTCAATTTAAATGCTATAGACATTTAATTTTTTCTCCTTGGTGGGTACTTCAAACAACCCATCAAAATGGTGAAACTCAGAAATACTATCTTATGAGGTCATCCTAGAAAGAGTACTACATACTTCATTGCTGAAAGCACTATGGTCATCTTCAAAGTACTTCCCCCTGGAAGCTATGCACCAAGACTAGTGCCTAGTTCACCCTTCAAAGCAATTTTGGATTATACAGCCTTAAAGAAAGATGGAGACTTTACCTCTTTCATGTTTACGTGGATGAAGCTGGAACATATTCTTCTTAGTAAAGAATCTCAAGAATGGAAGAAAAAGTATCCAATGTACTCAGCCCTATGAAATGAATTGAAAGCTATGAAACATGTGAAAGCTATGAAACATATGAAAGCTATAACCCAATTATAACCTAAGAATATGGGGAAAGGGGAAAGGGAGGGGAGGTGCATCTTACAAGGGTACATGTGAAACTTACTAAACATAGAATATAAATGTCTGAACACAATAACTAAGAAAGTGCCAGGAAGGCTGTGTTAACCAGTGTGGTGAAAATTTGTCAAATGGTCTATAAAACCAGTGTATGGTGAAAAAAATAAAAAAAACCTAATCAAAAATCATCATCAATAAAACATCATTAAACATGCTCTCTTTTAAAAAAGCAAGTTTGGAACACATTTTTTGGAATGGCCATTAGAATGGAATGTTGCCAAAATGTCTTCTTTTCAATACTTCCTTTATCTTAAGGTAAATAAAAAAAGTCGTTGGGGGCCAGATCAGGTGAATAGGGAATGTATTACCATACGGTTATTTGTTTACTGGCTGAAATCTCCCTCATGGCGGTGCCATTTGAGCTGGTGCATTGTGATCCAAGAGCCGAGAGTCACTGGTGGAAAGTGCAGGTCATTTGTGTCTTTTTTCACACAGCCTTTTCAGCACTTCCAAATAGTAAGCTTAGTTAACAGATTGCCCAATTGGTACAAATTCAAAATGAATACTCCCTCTGATATCAAACGTTAGCAAGATCATTCTGACCTTTGATTTAAACTGATGGAATTTTTTGGTTGTGGAGAATTGGCTGACTTCCACTGTGCACTTTGATGCTTTGTCTCAGGGTCATATTGGCACATCCATGTTTCATCATCAGTGATAACACAGCTCAAAACATCATCTTGCCTCTCCAAAGGGTCTTGGCAACCTTTGACTCTCCTTTGCTTTTGTTCATCAGTGACCTCCTTTGGGACCGTTTTTGCACACACCGTTCTCATGCCAAGATTTTCAGTAAAGATTTTCCTATTTCTTTATCAATGTTTACTTGCTATGCTTCTCACAGTCAGATGATTACTCTGATGCACAATTCAATGAATTTTTGCAACATTTGTATCAGTTCTGCTTGTTACTGGCCACTCTGACCTCTCTTCATCAGTGGTGTTTTCTCTCCCCTTAGAGAAATGTTTAATCTACTTGTACACTGCTTTTTTCTTCATGGCACTATCCCCATAAACTTGGACTAACATGTCTGTCCCCGATTTCATGTCCATTCTTGCCAAGTTCAACAAGAAATGTAATGTTTATTCGTTGCTCTAATTCAAGCTCTGACATTCTCATAATGGCACACAAAAACACCCAACAATAATGACGTCATTCAGTAAGACATTTCCATATGCCAACATGAGCACAGCTGTTAGACAGTGACATACCAAGGTAACGAAACCTTATCGAGCGGTTTGTATAATGCTGCCATGGTGGAAAGTTCACAAACTTAATAGTTAGACCTCGTATAATCAAATAAGCTTATTTCACTTGCATATTCGATTCCTGCTGATGATACAACTTAAGTCAGTGCTTTAAAAATACTTTGTTTGCAAGGTCTTCCTAAAAGCAATAATCTCGGGGGCTTATATGTCCTTTGACAGAGCATACTTGCCTTTCTAAGGGATACTTGTAGAGGCCCAGTGGCAGGCCAGGAAAAGCCAAAACATCACGAAGCTAAGTACTTTATCTCATCTCATCCTCTCAACAAGACTACCAGGTAGATACTGTTATTATCCTTACTTTGCCAATGATGAAATTGAGACCCAGAGAGGTTAAGGAACTGTGCTGAAGTCACACAGCTTGCAAGTGGAGGAGCTGGGCGTGAGCCAGGCCATTTGGTTTCAGAGTCTGGACTGTCATCCACAACCCAGGAGGGGTAAGGATTACAGAGGGAAAAGCCAGAGAGAGGCCTGCCCCACGAGGCCTGCAGGGGTGCTGACCTCTCCTTTCTATAACAGAGCAAGAGCATTCCCTTCCAGAAAGGAAGGGCCACTAGGACGTGAGGTTTCATCACTTGGATTTCTTTAACAACTGTCCCACACAGTGTTATTCATTCCCTGGGACCATGGAGGTGGGGGGATGTCTGCTCCCTGAGCCATGCCTCAGAGCAGAAGTGAGCCTGGGCCAGTCACTCTCCACAACCGGGGGCCCACACCTCCACACAGAACTGATAAGGAAGAGAAACAAACCAATAGGACCTCCCCAGAGGAGGCTGGGTAATCGGAGGGCAGCCCTTCTCTGCTGCTCTTTACCAATAAGACAGAACATCTTGACTGTGAAAGGAAACGTCTTGACCAACTCGGCACAGAGGCAGAGAAACCCAGCCCAGGATCCCACTGCTTCGTTTACTACAGGTATTTTCCACCAGGGAGTCTCACTGTGGTGCCATTTCCCATCCTGCACTGTGGTGCAGCCTGGAAAGGTGAGCCTACCATCGGGCTCCCAGCTTCCATGCTCCTGAGTCTAGGACTTCAGTCCTGTCGTGCTCCCTCCCTCCTAGCCATGACCCTTGCTTGAAGGTGCAGCTGACCTCTCCGCATGCACCCTCAACACACGGAGGCCATTGCATTGCTTTGGGGACTTTGAGAGCTGTGCCCTCACATCTTTCATGTGCCCCTGCTTTCCACTTATGTTTCTGTTATGCTTGTTTTATATGCACAGGAAGTAAAGGGTGGAAGGGTGGACATGTTCCAATCTCTCTGCTTCCCCTATGCTTTTAAAATGAAAGAGGGAGAGAGCACAGGAGTGATCCAAGGAGTTTAGAATCTCTTAGCTTCGTGATGTACTTAGCTTCGGGCCAGTGGTCCTTTCCTGGGCCACAGGCTAGAATCATCTCAGAACTTCCAAAAGCCCTGATGCCCAGGGCACACCCTGAATGATTAAATCAGAATCTGTGGGGAGGGAAGGGACCCAGCCAAGACCGAGGGCCAGCACACTAGGCCCACGCTTCAACATCGTTGCGTACATGAACCGCATGGGGTTCTTAATAAAAGAAAAGTTCTGATTCTGTGGGGAGGAAATGGAGCCTGAACTTTTGCCTTTTAAACAAGGACCCAGGGGATGGTGCTGCTACTACTGATTCACCAGCCTCACTTTGAGTAGCAAGGCACTAGACTGTTTGGAACTTTCTGGAACCACCCTAAAATAACCCCATGTTGGCCAGCTCACACTTTTGTGATTGCTTGATTACCTTCTCGCTAGGTTCTTTAAGGGCCAGGGCACTGTTTAGCTCACCACTCACTGTAGCCCTGGTTGATAGCACGGAAGTAGCTGCTATCAATTGTTGCATGCATGAATGAATGACATGAACAGATAATCAGACAAGTTTCAATACAGGGTCTGTTAAAGGCTCCCACCCCAAGTAGACCCAAGTGCCTATTGCTTGTGACAGCACCCAGTGTTCTCCCTGTGCTGCAGCCCGGAGTTCACCCGGCTGGTGCCTAAGCTGCTGGCCACGTGGGGTGTGGGGTGGGAGCTGGGAGTCAGAAGTCAGAGGCACATCCTGTGGACTGAAACACAAACCAGCTGCTATGGCTTCCTAAGGAAGGGCCAGCCCAGCCCAGGAGGAGAGGGGAGAGGGGCAGGAAGGTTAGACTAGGGGAGGAGGGCAGGGCAGGGCAGAGGGGCCCAGGGGAGAAAGGCCTCTAGTGATGGCAACATCTGACCTGCCTCTCCTTCCTGCTAATCCTAAATCACAACAGTGTGAAATCCGAGCAAGTGTGAATGCCTCGGCTCCAGCTGTTTTTCATATCAAGCCCAGACTCCTGCCTGTCAGAGAGAGAAACTGGCTTGGAGGATGCAGCAGTGAGTGACTGCAGGGCCTAATCCTTGCTAAAGGAGAAAAGGGCAAAACAGGTTGGGGACACATGCAGCCCTGGCCTCTAGCCCAGATGCCTCTGTGGCTCCAGGGCACCCTGATTGCTGCCCCAGGGACCCCCGGCTCTGCCTTCCTGTCCCTGTGAGTGTCAAGGGGCCTCTGGGAGGCAAACCAGGCAGGCAGGGGATGGGCAGGAGCAGCTGCCTCCCTGGGAAGAGACCTAGAGCAGCCGCAGGCCTGGGAATCCACTGGGGCAGCTCAGTTGCAGGCTGGATTAGCAAGAGGAGATGGAACAAAGGCAGCTTCAGGGGGATTACCGGCAAGTTAGAGAGGCTGGGTCCATTAACCCCAGGAGGACAGTGCTTACAGCTGGGGAAACCCTGCTGGGCTGGGGGTAGGTTAGGGCTCCTGTCCCTTCCAGGGACTCTCTCCTTGAACAGGAGCCTGTGTGGGAGTGCAGGGCCACCAGGCCAAGGCACAACGGCTCCCTGTTGCCTTTAAGGGGACCACGGAGCCACCCTTCTCGCGTCTTTGTGTGTATACCTGAGCCCTGGGGAGGCCTAGCTGTGCCCAACAGGTAAGCACAGGTAGGCAGAATGTAGTTGGTATGGTCCCCTTTTGCCTGTTAGAGTTGCCCTCCCAGCCCTCCTCCTCCGGCCACTGAAGCTAGATCATGTTCTGTGTAGCCCTCCTTCTCCTGACTGCTGTAACTGAACATCACCGTGTGAGACCTGACTGGAGCCTCAACCCCGAGCCCCGGCAGGGCTGCTGAGAGGAGCCCAAAGATCACAGACCCTCCTCTGTTTGGTGACTGAGGGGGCATCTGCATCCACAGGCCTGCAGGCCACACCTCCTCCAGGAAACTGGCTTCTCAGTCTCCGGTCCTCAGTCCTCAGCACTGCCGCTGCCTTCAGGGGAGCTTAGGTGGGGGCCTGCTGTTCCCACCCCAGCTCCTGCAGACATCGGGGAGCAATTGTGAGGTATCCAGTTTCCAGGAAAGGTAGATTGCATTATCTGAACCCAAAACATGCCTGGGGTAATCAGATCAGTCTGAGAAAACTGAGAAGCCTGTGATTTATGGAGAAGAGCTTGGCAGACAGGAAGCGCTAGCCTGCCACAGTGTTCCCTGGGGTGGGAGGTTCTGAGATGAAAGAGTCACCTCCCTGTGGCAAAGTGATTCTCACTTGGGGCACCTGGTCTGAGCCATTGGAGAGGAACAGATGGCTGCTGGACCCAGACTGACCCCCCGGACAGCTCCTGAGGCTGCAGTGGCTGTTTGAGGTTGTGGAGCTCTAGGTAACTGTTGGTGGGCACTGAAGACCCGTGTATTCTTGACACCCACATGAAGTGCCTGAGCCACTGGGTCTCCTCAAGATCTTCAGGATATTTCAGGCTCCTTCAATCCAGGAAATGCATCCCCAGAGTCTCCTGGAGAAAGCCCTGTTAAGAACTGTGCCAAGTTTACCCGCTAAGCACTGCGTTATGAAAGCCCCTGAGTTCAGAAATCCTGTTGAGGGGTACATAGAGGTAGCATTTACAAGGAGGCAAAAGAGAATGATGGCTGGTGGGCCTGTGGGCCTGGTTGCAGGGCTGAGGGAGACGGCTTCTCTGTGGTCTTAATCTCTAATGCTGACTCACCAGAAGGGAACAGAAAAGACTGAGGGATGGAGGGACACAGACAGGAGCTCTCCTTGTTGGATTCCCACTGTGTGCCTTATTTAATCCTCACAGCCTACTTATAAAGTATCACTACCTTCCTTTTCAGATGAGGAATGTGAGGCTTGAAGAATTGAGTAATACATCTATACTCACAGGTTTGTCTAACTTGACCGCCCCAAGCTGACATGCCCTCCCACCTCACCCCTCTGCCACCAGCCTCCTACTAAAGCCATTCAGTGCTCAGTCAGCCATTCGAAAAGATGTACTGCGGAATGACACTTCTGCCAATGACTGCATATACAACAGTGGTCCCATAAGATCATGATGGAACTAAAACATTCCTGACAACTGATGATGACATAGCACAATGTGTGGCCTTTTCTAGATTTAGATATATTTAGATATGCAGAGACTCACCATCGTGTTACAGTGGCCTACAGTATTCAGAGTGGTGACACTCTGCATAGGTGTGTAGCCTGGGAGCAGTAAGGTGTGTAGCAGGCTGTTCCACCTAGGCCTATGGAAGCCACTCTATGATGATGATCTAATGGCACACTTCTTAGTATATATCACTGTTGTTAGGCAAATCATGGCTGTAGATAGATGGAATGGAATGGAAATCAAATGATGGAGAGGAAGAAGCAGATGAAGAAGAGAGTAAGAGAAAAGACCAGGCCTGGGAAGAAAGAAAGGAGGAAGAGGAAGCAGGTGGCCAGAAGGCCTCTAAGTCAGGGTCTTGACTCATATTAATGTGGAACTCCAACGCTCTCTTTTGACCCACAGAAACTGCATTTCTGAAACTACTTCCAATGAGCACTGTGGGTGAATTTTGTACTCATGAAAGTTTGAGAACCACCTTTAGTGGTTGTCAGCCACTAGCTGGGTGTGGCTATTTAAATTGAAATAAGTTAACATAAAAATTTAGGCCTTTAAAAAAATGTTTCAGGAGGGGATTGGATTAAAGATGGTGGCCGAGTAACAGCTTCCCTGCAACTGGGCACAGGGAGTCTGGGGAGACAAGAATCCAGGCATCTCTGGCCAGTGGGATCTGCCTATGATCATCCCTTTGAGGATACAGGGAGCCAGCAAGGGACTTCTGGACCCCAGGAGGAGGACAAAAACAATGGAGAACTAGTAAGTGGTTGTGTGTGTTTGATTGACCTAAT
>CAUYPK010171206.1:0-34663 GCA_963574355.1 Loris lydekkerianus
AACTGCCTCTACCTAGATACAGCCAATGTGGTACCATGCCACTGGCCCGACCCTGTCACTCACCTCTTCCCCCGCCTTCTTTCCCTGCCCCTTTTCCACAATAAAAAAATAAATAAATTCAAAAAAAAAAAAAAAAAAAGAGGGTGGCACCTGTGGCTCAGAGGAGTAGGGCGCCGGCCCCGTATGGGCTGGAGGTGGTGGTGGTGGGTTCAAACCCAGCCCCGCTGAAAACTGCCAAAAAAAAAAAAAAAAAAAAAAAAGAAAGAAAGAAAGAAAAAAAAAGGATTCAGGATAACAAAGACTTATTGAATCCAAAGTTGACGGTGAGAGAGGAGGAAAACTAAATGGTTCCTGAGTTTCTAAGAGTTTCTGACTTACAACACTGGGCAGGTGGGTAATTACCAGAATACAGTCAGGTAAAAGAGAATACCTTTCCTTTACTAATGAGGAATTCTGCCTCCTTTAAGAATTTCCCACTCTCAAAAGGAAGAGTCCACAATAGTCTGTGTGTGGTCAGTATCTGGTCATACTTTATTGGTCTAGGATGAATTTAAACACACTTTGATAATTAAATGTCCTCTTGTGGGAATTTGTGCTTGGAGTGACAGAAAGCTGTTTTGTGGCTGGAGTTTTAACCACCTGTGCAGTGGGCAGTCACATCCCCCCAGGGGATAGGGAGGCAGTGAGAAGTCAACAGGAACAGAAGGAGAGGAAGAGAGAGAGTAATAAGGTATAAAGCAGGAATATCCCCCCAAAAGAGGCAGAGACTAAGAGACAAAGAAAGGGCAGAGAGTGCTGGCGCTTTCCCAGTCTGACTCCTATCCTGCTGCACTGCTGCTCATATATTCCACAAACTCAGCTGCCAGCCAGTAATACATTCTAGTTTTGTTTTTTGGTCTATTCATTTCAGCTAACACAACTTTATCCCTGGGATAAAGACAACAAATAGAGTTTTGGACACACAGAAATTTGAGGTATTCATGTGTAACACCCAAGTGGAAACATCTAGTAGGCGCCTTTCTATACAAGTGGGATGAAACATTTGCCTGTTTAACATGTAGGTGGAAGTTGAATGAGAATGGCTACAGTCACCTAAATTGAACTTAAGAAAGGAAATCGCTTCTATTTAGTTACTGAGATCCTGAAATGATTCTAGAGGAAAGTTAAAAGACTTGTTATTTCCAAGGGACTAGAAATGATCCTTTGGGTGTTGTCGCTAAAAACAGAATGTTCCCTAACCCTTGGAATTATTAAGTATGATTAAGACCCGTAAATATTATAACTTACCTAATAATATTAGTAACGAGTCGTGACAGACATTAATAAAAAGAAAATCTCTACATGCAAGCCAGAAATAGTAATATTTATTCCAGGGGAGTAAAAATATTCATGCTCAAGGTCTGCCATTTCCTCTCAGGAAAGTCCAACTTTGATGACTCTATTTTCACTTACTTTATAGAGTGCAGAAATTCAGGAATGTAATGTAACTGACTTTGCTAAAGAAATTGGGAATGATTTCATTATTCAGGTACAAATGAGGACCAGAATGCCTCATTGAGTCAAAAACTTTACCACACCTCCTGAATGAGCATTGGCCCTGGAATTTTGTCTGGGATGATTTCCAAAAATATGTTAAGCATTATTTCTTATGAAATTTTGTGAAATAGTTGTTTTTTTAAAGTAAATGATCACTAGGACATTCGTCAATTATGACGGCTTTTTGACCACACTTGCTCCATCCCTTTCTTTCTTAAAGTCACACATCTCTTTAAAATTTTGTTAAAGTTTAGGCCCTGAAATGTATGTCATTTTCATCATGCCAATCTCTTGGCCCCAAATCCATGTGTACTCCCATAAGAAAGAACAGGAAGGAAATTTTTCCAAATTTGCCTTGAGCACGGAATTTATGAGAAAAACGTAATTTAAAACAGCATTTTTAAAAAAAGAATCTCTCTTGAATCTACCTTTTTAGCAATTAATATACATTACATTTTCAAGCCACCCTTGAAGACACTAAGTTTTTGCAGGTATTATTTGCTCTTTTCTTAGGAATATCCAGGTTTTTGGTAATTGTAGTTCTCTTGTCACCTGCAAGTGTACGGTACAGTCGGTGTTGCTCCCCCTGGAATAGGACGCACGTTGTAAAAAATTTAGAATTTTATGTTTTGTTTTTTAATTTCAAAGGATTAAGGGGCTACAGATGTTTTAGGTTACATGGATCACGTTTATAACGCTCTAGTCCTGGCTATAGGTGTACCCATTACCCAAATAGTGTTTGTTGTACCCACGTGGTGGGCTTTTGTCCCTTCCCTTCTGCTCCCTCCTCCATTTCGCTCAGGTGACCAAATGTGTTTGCAACCTTTACAATTGCAACCTTTACAAAGTGCTCATTTCCACCTAAAGTTCATTTCTCTCTTTGAGAACTCCATATTCAAAAAGCTATTGCAAAATCTCAATTTTCCTTAATCATCATGAATCTTTCTCTTATCTTTCCTTCTCTCCCTCCCGCTGTCACTCCACACTCTTTTCTTCCTTCCTTCTCTCTCTCCCCTCCCTTCCTTCCTTTCTTTTTGAGACAGTCTCACTCTGCCGCCCTGAGTTAGCTCACAGCAACCTTAGGCTCTTGGGCTCAAGCTATTCTCTTGTCTCAGCCTTCTGAGTAGATGGGACTACCCCCACCACAAGGCCCAGCTAGTTTTCCTATTTTTAGCAGAGCAAGGTCTCACCCTTGCTCAGGCTGCTCTCCAACTCCTGAGCTCAAGGGATCCTCCTGCCTCAGCCTCCCAGAGTGGTAGGATTACAGGTGTGACCATGCCCAGTCCACGAATCCCGACTGGGGTCTTAAATATGTAAATGTTCTAATAATATAGCAGTAATCTTTTGCTACTGGTCTGATGAATATTTTCAAGCAGAAAAATCAGTGTCTCGTTGCTTTACAAATTAATCTCAACTGCACAGGCTGTTCAGAGATCCTATAGAGCCTCTTGCCAGGTCTTCACAACTATGAAAGACATTTAATTTAGCAGGTACTTAAATATGCAGCCTTCAATCACCCACTCTGTTTGAATTAATCTGAGCATTATTTTAATTTCATATGGAAACGAAGATGTCGAAAAATACATATGGCCATTATATATAATTTATGATATACAGCTAGAGACGACATTGTACACTCCATGAAAAATGGGCTTTAGGAAATGTTTCCATCATGATGTATTGCAATTCCTTCATGTTCCAACCTGTTAAGTCAAGAATTCTTGTTAACTGTTATAGACTAGCGTAAAGAGCTATAAGTCACAATATAACACCTCATGTTTTTAAATTAGAAATATACTTAATGCTAAGAAGACACTCGAGGATTTTGCTTGTTCAGATGCACAATTTCATTAACACAAGGAAATGGAAAATCCCAATTCCTTAAGACTATACAAACTCTTCCACAAAAATAATTTGCTATATTTTTTATTAGTGTTTTTATTATAGGTAGCTGTCCTACATTTTCAATCTCCATCATAACATTCATTTTGCTCTTCCCACTCTGACTTTCCCAGTCTTTCTTTAACTGTAATTCTCAAGGCCTCAATTCCCACATATCTCCAATATCACCTTTTGGAATGGAGCTTCCATGCTCTGCTCTCCCACAGGTGTTGGGAGTAATGAAAAAATGTGTGTGTGGGGGGGTTGACTACTGTGTCATGCTTCTCCACATTCCATGGCTCTTGCCTTTGCTCTGGTGATCAGGTCTGGCTTAGAGTCAGCAAGACCCAGGGAGACCAGGTTTCTGCAGTTCTCTAATATCCCATCTCTGTACAAATTCCTTTCAGTAGGATCCAGGCATGCCCACTCTCCAGAGAGAATTCTGTGGCCACATCCTTGAGAACCAGCCCTTTCTTCCTCTTCCTCCTCAGGTGGGATTATCTGGATACATCACAGATGCATCTTGAGAATATGCAGTTCAAAGTATCAGCCCAGTCTCTCCCATCAGCTACCACCCCAACCTGAGGCAGAAGGACCTTAAGTAAAGCCCACATTCCTCTGTCCTTTGTCACAGGAGAAATTCAGGAAGAATTCAGAAATTCATTTCCCAGCATCCACGGTGACCCACTGTCTTCCCTATGGACCTCCCAGGGTAGGTCCAGAGTAAGAGGTTGTGGCAGAGAAACCTGGTCTTTCCTGGAGTTGAATCAGGGCAAGGGACCCCAGCTCGGTCCCCTGTGGAAGAGACAAATTTGCTGTATTTTTTAAATCCAAAGTCTACCTTTCCAAAAGTTTTTTAAGTTACTTGATTAATTGCCAATATTGCTGTTATTCATAGGTGAATAGATTATACTTTATAACGGTTTCCTTTTTTCTTTATAGTTCATTGAAGTAGAAACTACTGAACTGCCATTCTGTGAAATATTGGCGTCATCTACATCCAACTGGCTGCCAGATTCTCTAAATTCAACTCCATGCTTATTGAACAACTACTATAATCCAGGCATGGCGCTAAGTGCTAGGAATACAGATCTGAATCTGGTGATCCACTAACCTCCACAGGAGCGTTCTTGGGGCAAAACAAAATGGTAGATATAACCACATAATGCCAAAAGCAGAGCAGTTAAAGAGATACTACTAATTTGACACGGGATGGGGAGCATAGGGATGGTAACTAGAGAAAGTGACAATTGAGCTGTTTTAAAAGATAAATAGATTTCCTTACACAGGTAAGGGAAGGAGGGAATGAATGGCGTTTTGATAAGAGGTTCTGATCATAGGAAAAAGCATGGGCTACAAAAATTGCAAAAATATGGGTACAAACAGCCGAAGCATGAAGTACAAGGTCTGACAATAAAATTCACAAGCCCAACCAAGAAAAAGCGCTGCATACCTCATTATTGAATATCACTGTAAACACCTTCGAAGTACTCCCCTTGGGAAGTTATGCTCCGATGTCAGGGCCTACTCCATCCTTCAAAGCAACTCTTTCTGGTATGGCCATCAGAGCTGTTGTCATATTACCCTTGATGTCCTCAATGTCATCAAAATATCTTCATTTTAATATTTCCTTTATCTTCAGGTAAAGAAAAAAGTCATTGGGAGCCAGATCAAGTGAGTAGGAAGGGTGCTTGTTGCTCCAACACTTATTTATTGGCTGAAAACTCCCACACAGACAGGGACGTGTGAGCTTTTGTTCATTGGTGAGCTCCTTCAGGACCACTTTTGCATACACCTTTTTCATGCCATAATTTTCGGTTAAGATTTTCCTGTTTCTTTATTGATGTTTAATTGGGCTGCTATGCCTCTCACAGTCAACTGACGGTTCTTGATGCACACTTTGACAAATTTTTACATTTTCGTTAGTTCTGCTGTTGCCCTGACCTCTCTTTATCAGTGACGCTTTCTCTCCCAGAAAAATGTTTAATCTATTTGTACTCTTCTGTTTTTTTCATGGCATTATCCCTATTAACTTGGACTCATGTGCCCCTGATTTCACTTCTACTCTTGCCAAGCTTAACAAGAAATCGAATGTTTGTTCATTACTCTAATTCAAGCTCCAACATTCTCGTGATGGCACTACAAAACAATGAAGAATGCCACTCAGCAAGACACCGCCAAATGTCAACACAAACACAGTTGCGAGACACTGATATACCAGTTATAAAAGCTTCCTGAGCAGTCTGTACAGAGCTGCTTGTACAGCATGGGGAGATCTTTTAAGGTCGTGTAAGGAGACATCAAGGCCTAAAGTAAGTAGTACCAGAGGAAATGTGAAAGGGAAGCTGGATCTGGGAGGAAATATTGGGTTGACCAGGAGGCAGTCTAGCATAGCGGTATTGAGCACTGCTTCAGAGCTAGACATTCATTTGCCTACCGTGTAAATAAAACCCAGGAAGGAAACCAATCTAACTATCCATTACCTCAACCAAAAAAATGCAGAGGAAACCAATACATTCTTCATAGGCCTGTTGTGAGAATTGTGTGTATGTGTGTGTGAGGGGGGGGCATTTAGCATAATGCACAGTGTGAAATAATACTCAGTTACTATTATTCCTGCAACTACCAGTGAGGAGAGATTGAGAATGGCCGCCAAGTACTTCCTACTTCTGCTTTTCAATCCCACAACTTGGGAGTGTTTCTCAAATTGTGGTCCCCAGACAGGTGGCAGCAGCCTCCTGTAAACTCATCAGAAATGCAAGTGCTCAGACCTCACAAAGAACTACCTCCAGAAACTCTCAGGCTGGGACCAGCAATCTGTATTCTAACAAGCCCTGTCATAAGTGCGAGAAGTGCTCATTTCAACATTCATTATCTCTAATCTGAGCTTTTATTTTTTATCAGTCTCTTCAAGTGTCCCTCCTAAGTCTTTCCCTTAAATTTACCATCTAGATCAGTCATTGCCTTCCTAAAATAAACCTGCCAATGCCCCTCCTATGACAGAGTAATATATGAATTTCACCTCTAAGTTTTACAAAATGTTGGGCAAGTTTACTTAACCTACTTGAGCCTCAGTTCTCATTATATAAAAAGGGAACCAAAATGGCAATGCTTCATAACTGATGGTGGTTTCTTTTTACTACTGCTCCTAAAATCTCACTGGGTCCTCATGACATAAAAATACAACTAATATCAAAATTAAGACCCAAATCTCCTAACCCTGAATTCTGGCTATTTTTATCACATTAAGCTGCTGACACAATATCAGAAACAGTATTCTAAAATAAAAAATCACATTTTAGTACTGTCAAGTTGATACACCAATTTCCAAAAATGAAAAATCATACTCTTTAGAACCAGACGGTTAGAATTACATGGAAATTTTTTCAACAGTAGTTTTTAGTAAAAATTAAATCCTAAAAATAAATACATTTACCTGTTACCCAAATATTTATACTGAATACGGAAACGGTAAAAATAAAAAAACAACTTCTTTATTTTTAAGCTTTATTTTATCACTCTTATCAAACACACATCAGAAAGCATATCAACAGTGCATCTTATGGTACGTCAGTTTACACCAAAACTGAACAAGGCAATTGTGTTTACAGAAAAAGTTTTCAGCAAAAAAGTACGCAATACAGTCAATTAAAACGCAGTGTTCATACTTTTTAGTTATATAGGAAAGTGGAAAATAAAAGTCCTTTGCTACTCAGCAAGAAAAAACAAGTTTAAAAGAAATTCAGGGATTTGAGAAAAGAACTTCCTGGTTCTGACATACATCTACATTTATAGTCCCACTCAGTTACTTAATTAAAAAAAGAAACCTCACAAACAATAAGGCATCACAAAGAACAGAGAACCATAGTGCCAAGAAATGCCAAGACCATATGCAATTGGAACTGGAAGAAATGTTACAGACAACTATCCACTATGTACTGTAATAATATTCTTGTGGTTCTGAGGTGAAGGTAAACCACCAGGAGAGAAGACTCCTTATAACTGGCTTTGGTTTAAGTGAAAGTTCACATTTTTTCTAACCATACCCTCTTTTCAAAAACATAGTAATTACTAGGAACACAGTACGAGGTTTTTATATTCACGAGCAACCACTCCAGTGCTGACAGGACACCATAAGTTAACATTTGTTGACCATACGTGGATTTCTAGGAGTAATCCAATGATAGCAAAGATGGAACCCTTTTTTTGGAAAAATAAAGTCCCTTCCACCCCAGATTTGACACTGTTAAGAGGACATAAAGGAATGTTAAATTATTTAAGATTTTTCAAAAGAAAATTAACTATGAAAGAATAAATCCTACTGGAAAACATAGGACAGTTTACACTCTGCAAAGTAAATTTTCTAAAGACATACACTTTTTTCTTTTAATAAATAAACACTACTTAGCTCCATAAGGTGCTGTAATTTTGCAGCCAGTGCTTATTAATGCCACCCACTGTACCCAATGTGCAAAGGGCAATGCAGAGATGGCTCATCCCAGTTTCTTTCTGATCCTTGACTTGCAAGAGTGGTAACATACACAAAATACAAAATAGCTGGAGTACAAATATTTATTTGTAAGAATTAGGCCAAAGTTACTACGGATATGTAATCCACTTTCACAAACTCTTAAAATAATTTTCTGGGAAAACAATAATAAGGAATGTATAGGAAAGGCAATGTTTCTGTGCTACAAGTACCAAATCTAGATTTTTAAAAATAAATCATTTTTAGATCACTAACTGAATAGAAGATTACTAATACCAGTAAGGGAGACATTTTCTTCCCCCTCTCCTTGTTTTATTACCTATCTTTTCCTCCTTATTCTTAAATTTGGCAGTCTCTGACGACCCATGCTAGTAATATAATACAGCTACATAATTCAAATAACTGAAGAGATTTTTGTGTCTCTATATGCATGATTTTAGAATATTTTACCACATTTGCTTTTATATACTTAATTGTCCTGATATCATGTATATTATTAAGAGGTGATAACTTAGAAGGGGAAGGCAATTCCAACTTGGAATAAAAAAGTGATTATAAATAATCCTCTTGCTAACAATCAAGAGCTTATGGCAGCAAGCAGGGTTCCCCTCCGGAAAAAGTAGGTATTGATTCCCCCTGCCCCCCCCCCCCAAAAAAAAACCCAGAAGTAAAATGAACAATTCTAGTTGTCCCTCCCCCCCCAGAATGTGACTTATTCTCATTATACAAAGTGGTATAACAAAACAAGCTCTCTTCTGTGCAAGAATTAGTGATTATATGTAGTATGAGGCAAGTAAAAATGTTTTTCTTTGCCTTTAAATTAAGACACTACAAGCCAAGGTCACAAAACAAACATGGCTTTTAGAAGAGCTATCACTTGTTTTCAGGGTATTATGATAGCTACCCAATGTAATGGGAAATAACACCTGGGCAATCATTTGATTAGTTTCCCATGAATTCCAGCCTTTATAGTACCACAATCACAACTGTCTTGATTATGACAACTCTCTGAAAAGCGCAAATAAAGCAAATTTAAAACACTAATCCTCAGAAGTAGTATAAGAACAACGAAAGTGCTGAGCTGTAGAAAAATGAATAAAAACTTCCTATCAGAATAAAGGCTGTGTAAACTAAGTATCTTACACCCTTAAGGTCACCTTAGTGACCACCTATAAAATATAAAATATCCTAAATGCTCTCTGGTTTATAGACATTTCTTTTACAGCCAATTTCTCCTATAAAATCACAGCAAAAATAGTTAAAATTAGATTTACTTTCTTCTTAAATATCCATAGTACTTGTCAACTGCATGCCACTATTTGAATCTCCTGATCATCATGTAATTTAAAAAATAGTGAAAAACATCTGGGGCAAGTGGCTAGTGTAAGAAACATGATATATCCTGCAATATCAGGTAGATAAGCAGCTAACTAAAACAAAACAAAATCTTTAAAATTCTGGGTATTCTAAAAACTAACATCTCCATGTTTGCCTATGATTAAGAATGGAATTTACCAAATATACTACAAGAGGCTCAGATGAGCTCCATATGATGGAGACAACATTTATATATTCAGTGAGAAAGCTAGTAACTAACTTGAAAGATTACCATCTCAAAATAAAGGTGATTTATTGAACACCTTAGGAAGAAATGGGAATTCGTTTGAGTTAATTGTGACCAAGGATTGGTCTGCATGTGACCATAATTGACAATAAATAAATAAATAATATCAGAGAGAGCTACAGTAATAAGATTTGAGGAAGGAGCCTGATATTAAAAATGGAACTAGATGCAAGGAAGAATTAAATTCTGTCAGATAACTCTGGCTTTTCCATCATATGTAGTATCAGAATAAAATCAAATATGAATAATTTTATGCACACACACAAAAAAGGTAAACCAAGGATATTTTGGACTTTTATACTGTGACTCAATCCAAAAGTTATTCCAAGGGAAAGGCAGAGGTGCAATTAATTGCCATCATCTGGGAAGCTTTTACCCAAATGAATTTTAGTATTTTCCAGAAACAAAAGGCACTTGCTTAATCTACCTATACGTCCACCAGACCAAAAGTCATGACGAGATTCCACCTGTACCCTAATCTGAATACAGGCACCTAGTGCGTACCCTTGCATAAGAGTCCTGATAAACACACGGTTGCTCAGTATTTCCCCCACACTCTCACCCAGTAACTATGTTACTAAAGTTACTACCTGTTACCATGGTGCTGATTTTCATTAAATTAATTGTAAAAAATAAAATTTCATGCTGCCAAGTGAAACTGATAGTAAAAATTGTAAAACAGACCTAATTTGATAAAGTCAGAAAATAAGACCTATGAAAATGATGCCAAAATGTTAGTAACCGGTATTTGATGAATACCGGTGAAGGACTCTGGTAAGTGCTCTACCTCTGCCTTTAATTTAGTCCAGGAAAATCTAAGTGATGCCCTCACCAGAGTAAAGTCCAGTGTAGTAAGACAGAGAAAGGCTCATCTCCATAGTTTCTCTTCAGCTTCCCTTATATGGAAGTACTGTTTCTGGCAGCATTCCTTCTAATAAATTTGCTGAAAAAATATATAAGTAACATGAATCTAGAAGACAAATAAAGATTTTCTTTTGAAGGTTAATTTAACATTATCTCAGCATTCTTTAGCAGCTGGACTACCAAAAAAGCAATATTTTCTCTCAATGAAAACAAAGAGAAGGATGAATATAACCATATTTATGGTTTCTGCTCTAAAAGCAGCTATAGTTTTGGCTCAAGACATAGCAGAAAGGGAATTTCTCTAAAGAGAGTTGCTATATTGATAGCCAAAAACCAAGGAAGACATCCATTGGTAATAAATGCAGATCTCTTATTGCAAGAGGATAATATTTTTAAATTCCTTTAAAAGGTAGCCAATACTTCTAGCTAGTGCTCTTACTGAAATGTCCAGCTCTACTTGTTCTTCTCTAACTCAGAATTATAGTTTTGCTAGCAGCTCGCTAGCCACCTCCTCTAAATGTTTCTAAAGAATCACAGATTTCCTATAGAATAATCACTTATATGCCTTTTTGGATGTAAAATGGGCCACAGCAACACCACAGAACAATAAAAAACTAAGAAGGTAAGAGGCAAGGAAGTACAGGTATTTACAAATGAAAGGCAAGGAAGCACAAGAATTAATTTAGAAAAAGAAAAACTACCTGAGATAAAATTTGCCAAAAAAGGGTAGGGGTTAAATGACAGGAACCCTCACCTCATTACCCTGACTCTCAAAAGTAAACTTTTGAAATTTTCAATAACTTTATGAAATCAAAATCCCTGTTTCATCTTAAAGGAATTGTGAAAATTGCATTTTCTGATAGTATTTGGTTCAGGTTTAAGAAAGACATTAAGCAATCTTAGGAGGGAGGGAGAACCTGCTAACGTTATCTTTGGTAGAATGGGCTAAGAGTTATAAAATGATAATTTGAAACATGGGAGGCATCTTTTTTCAATCCTGTGGCTTTAACATAAAGTATTTAATTCAATGCATGGTTAATTCAAGGCTCATCAATTATTCTCTCAACTCCCTTAAAATCTAGTTTGCATCTTCTGTAAAAATATTCTACAGTGTTAAACACTAAACATACATATGACTCTATCAACAATAAGACGATGATGATAAAGAATGCTGGCAAGTTCAGCATCAAGATGTTAGCAGCATACTGCATGATGAAGCTTAGAAGCCTCACCTGCAGTTTATTTGTAAGGGTTTTTCTTTTTAGGAAGGGGGGGAGAGAAAGTTACAGGTGCTAACCTAGAACACTTGCCCACAAAAAGAACTCAATGGTATTCTGTGTTCATCAGAACACATGTAAAAACCTAACGTTTCTCATCACCACAAAAGCTGCTACCCATACAAACATTTATGTTTTAAGAGAGCTTAGGTCTTTACGATCCTGGTTCTACTCCCTTGAATTTTGAATTGTAATCAAACTAATAAATCTCTGAAAAGTCTAAAGTAAAACATAATGGTTATTCCTTCTAAGGGCACATATTGAGGACCATGCCACAAGACCCTTTGGTAATTCATAAATCAGCCTCCTTATACCAAATTTGGTTTCATAATAAATACTAAAAAGAGACCTCAGTAATTGGGTAACTATAACTAAAATGTCAAATAGTGGTTGTTTGAAAGGGGGAAAGAATTCAATCTCCAAAATGTAAATTCTAATCGGACTCTCAGTAATCTGAATGGCACAAACAAGGAAAGATTATGAGGAGGCTCAAAGCAGGGAAAGTTTTTAAAACACTTTTTCCTTAGGAAAAATAATTAATAAAAATTTCATTCAGGTAAGGAAAATAGGCAAAAAGTTCATAACCTGTATACGATTTTTTTTCTGTATAATCAGTGCTTTATAAAGTTTTCTAATTTCTATACCTTTACAATCTACCATAATTATAATTCTTAAAACCATGTCATTAACCTGGGTCCAAGAACTCATGCATATTGACATCCTCTTCTCAGGGACTTATTAGATTGTTACAAGTCTTCTAAGAATTCTTCCAAATTTTTCTTCCTTTCTACTTCGACCTTGTCACATCTGTATCTTTAACTTCCTTGCAGTCAAAAGCCGGACTACCCAGGATGCCATTCCTCTAGCTTTTCTTCAGCTACAGACAGAGGCAGAGAATGAGGGGGAAGAGGGAAGAAACAAAGAAAGAGACAGAAAGGAAGAAAAAAAGAATCCTTGATTACTCACCCTCTCTGTTTTTCTTTTTCCTTCCACTACATATCTAATTCTTTCTTTTTTATCTACTCCAATTTTCCATAGTTGCAGAAGAGCCACATCTTAAGAAATCTTACAATTTTAGGAGAATCAACACAAAGACAATGAGCCAATACAAAGTCTAAAGTACACTTAAGGTGGGGATAATTCACAAGTAGCAAAACTTTTTTTTTTTTTTTTTTTTTGTTCCAATCACTTTCAGAGTTTCAACATAATTCTAGGCTAGACTCCAGTTTGCTCTGAGCCTGTCAGGAACGGACTATTTTATCATTTACATTCTATCAGACTAAGCCAACTCTCAAAAAACATATACTAAATCTTACAGATGTGAAACAGGTGGGGAAAAGATGGGTGTAGACTGTATTAGCTCACAAGATTCACGCTATAAAGTATACTGACTCAAATTTTCTCTAATCTTTCACATTTGCACTCTCACTCAAGCATACATACCTAGACATAAAAATTGTGCAAGATCAAGCATCAGCTTTCTATTTTAAAAGCCTTAATTTAAAAAAAAGTAGATAGGCTCACTGCAGTTTCTTTAAAGAAATATTCAGTCATACAGTACTCCTTTAAAAAGATTCACAACTTAGTGTTAAGAACACAGTAGGTAACTGCTGCTTGACAATTACTTAACATTACTGAGAGCATCCAGTGCCAGCTCTGATACTCTGGTATCAAAATAAGGAAGAACCACCTGTCAACACTAAGAAACAATCTCTAAGTAACGTCACCAACCTTAACAAATTTGTTAATAATATTCACTACAACACATTCACCCTTACTTTATGGTCACGTAAAATAATTAGTGCCTTTTTAGGTTATATAGTGAAGAGCAGCTCCTGCCCTACTGCACAAGAAAAGGCTGCCCACATGGATGCTCTACACCCCTCAATGTATAGCTGAGAGGTCTTGTCCTACTCAGTGCCAAACGTCTGCGATGCAGTCACTGCTTGGGCAATGGCTGCACATTAGGAGGATTAAATAGATGTAAAAAGTACCCCCTTAAAAATGGGAGGGGGGACTCCTGCATTCAGGTGTGGAATACAATAACCCAGGAAATGGAAGAGGAGAAACAGGAAACAGTCCTTAGGTTACTGATTAAAGCAAGGTTTGATACAGATATCCCCTCTTATAGGCACTCAGTGGGTAGAATGTAGCCACAACAAACTTCCCATCAAACATCCTTCCAGTCAGTAATTTCTGAGCAGCTTTGGAATCACCAGCGTTTGCATACTCCACGAAGACCTGGAAGTGGACAGAGAAAACAAAGTAATTTCATTCCCACCAAGGTTTTTAGCATCAGTGCTTTAGCAACTTGAATGTATACACATCACTTGGGAATCTTGTTACAATGCTGAGTTTGTTTCCATAGGTCCAGGTGTCCAACATGCAGTCCTTGGGACACATGCAGATTATTTGAGGACTGTTTAGCTTATCTGTGGTGTGAGATATCACAAAAAGTATGCACAGATCTTTTCTTTTGCTCATCAGTTTTTGTTAGTGTCTTTGTATTTAATGTGTGGCCCAAGGCAACTCTTACTCTTCCAACTTGAAGCAAAGAAGAAAAAGCCTGGACAACCCTGGAACATGTGGCCTGAGTTTCTGCATTTTTAAACAAACTCCCAGGTGACACCAACGCTGCTGGTCTATGCGCCATACTTTAGAACAGTGAGGTGTAAAATATTTTATACGTCAGTTCAATTCTAAAAAATTCATCAAAGACAAGTTGAGAGAAGGATGTATAATCTTTCACCATGCTCATACAAGAGTGATAAACAGTACTAGTCACTTGCCCAAAGTAGGGCTGAAGTGCAGAGAGCACTTCCTCACCTCTTTCCAAATCTTGACATCTTTCCTAGTACCCTACTTAGAACTGCGACTCACCTGACCCCAGTACTCCTTAAGCCTCTCCCTCAATCTACTTTTCTCCCTAGCACTCATCACCCATTTTTTGGTCTGATTTGATCACTGTTTGGTGTTTTATGATGAGTGCCCAGAACATAATAGATGCTCAACAAATATTGGTTAAATGACTAAACAGTATTTAGCATGCTCCTGACACTGAATACGGTAAATGCTATTATTACTTGATGGGCAATAACTATTCATTAAGACAAAAATAAATTTAATATTCCTTCAGTTGCCATGAATTTTCATAACATTAAGCTGTAAGATAAAATAATAATCTACAACCAGAGTCAATTTTCCCCCTCAAAAGATATTTGGCAGTGTCTAGAGACACTTCTGGTTGTTGGAATGGGGGTGGGGGTTGGAATTCAAGGGTAGAGGCCAGGGATGCTGCTGACCATTCTATAGTGCACAGAACAGATGCCCACAGAAAACCATCAGGCTCAGATGTCAACAGTATCAAGCTTTAGAAAGGTTAAGGTAAGGTTAAACAATATTCTGTTTCTCAAAAATAAAATAAAATAAAGATTTTCTTATATCCTCAGCCATATAATTTGCAGAATTTCTAAAGAAGACACTCTGATTAGTTTTAGGCTGTAAATTTTATAGATGCAGAATTGGGGGATAATCTTAAAGCTAGCCTCCCTCAAGCCAGACTCACGTTCTATGGTTCTCAGTCCAGCATATTTTCCCTCTTTAAATTTCTGATAATTTCTATCACAATAAGAACCTAACCTAATTGGTTTTCTAACTCTACTTAATTAGAACAAAAGTGAGTCAAAATATTTCTCTAGCTAAACTTGGTATAAATTAGCCCGATTCAATTTGCATCACTGTTTACAACAGTTCCAAATTAGATTAATACTTCCTTAAAAACAAATTTTCAGTGATTAAAAAAAATACAAGAAAATTATATAACTTTTAAAAAAGGAGCTAGGACAAAAAAAAAAGTCATCCAAAATGCAAAATTCATAATTCTTAGTAAAATTTTTATATATTATCTTTCTACAAAACTAAAACATTCAACACAAATTTAATAACCTCTAAATAATTCTGTAATTACAAAAACATTTACTTACTTGCCCTCTGGCAGGATTTTCCTTTGGAACAAGCAGAGATACCACTGGTCCATATTTTTGACATTCCTCTTTTACATCTTCTACGACATCTGGTAATTACAACACATAACAGTAACGGCTATAATATGATTAATAAGCATTCAATATTTAAAAATTTTAAATCATCAAAGAATTCATGAATACATACTATAAGGTTATTTTCCATATAGTCTAAAATTAAGCTTTATGACTATAAATTAAATGCATTTAATAATTTTCTTTTTGTATTTTAAATTTAGTGTTTTGAAGAGGTGACACATTCCAATGATTCAAAATTTTAAAAACTAAAGTTTTCCTCACATCTCCCCAACTGCCATTCCATTCCCCTTTTTGAAGGCAACAAACATGATCAGTTTCTTCTGTGTTCTCCCAGAACTACAACATATTCAAGGAAATATGGTTACATGTGCTATAGATAAGGTAATTTTGCTTTTTCTTTATTAAACAACATTATCTTGTAGATGTTTCCATATCATTACATAAAATTTTCTCATTTGTTTTTATGGTTGTGAAGTATTACATATGTTCAATAAACTGGTATATCCTTTACATAATTAAACTATTTCCAAACTGTTTGCTATTACAAACATTACTGTAATAGATGACGGGTGCAGAGCTCCATGCACTTGTGTGTATCTAAGTTGACACGAAATTGTAATTGTTAGAATTACCAACTTGCTTTTTTCATAAAGTTTACCAATGTAAACTGTGTCCACAGAAGTATGAGAACATCTGTGTTCCTGCACCCTTACCCACAAGAGGATTATTATTAATAAATGTTTTCATCACTGGTAATGTAATGGATAACAAAAAATATTGCAGTTTGGTTTTAATCAACATTTCAATAAATCTGAAAATGTGTGAAGTACATTTGTACTTCCTTTCCTACAAACTGTATTAATAGCTGTAAACATTTTTTCTTAACATATTATTTGCCTTTTGATCTTTCTTACGATAGTTTATGTCAAGGTAGAATTTGTTGAATTATCATTATTTTATTGCTTCTTAGTTTTGTGTCATATATGAGAAAGGCCTTTCCTACTCCAAGAATATTAAAAAATAAAATTTCCAATAATTTTCATATTAAAGAAATTCTTTCCTTTCCTCCTGCCCCACTTCCTTCCTTCCCTCATCCCTTTCTTTTCTTTCCTTATTTCACTCCCTAACTTGTTATTTTTTTTGAGACAGAGCCTCAAGTTGCCACCCTGGGCAGTGCCATGGAATCACAGCTCACAGCAACCTCCAACTCCTGGGCTCAAGCGATTCTCCTGCCTCTGCCTCCCAAGTAGCTGGGACTACAGGCGCCTGCCACAACGCCCGGCTAGTTTTTGGTTGCAGCCGTCATTGTTGTTTGGCAGGCCCTGGCTGGATTCAAATTCGCCAGCTCAGATGTACATGGCTGGCGCCTTAGCCACTTGAGCCATAGGCGCTGTGCTCCCTCACTTGTTTTTTAAAAAATTTTAATTTTTTTTTTTTTTTTTGCAGTTTTTGGTCAGAGCTGGGTTTGAACCCGCCGCCTCCAGCATACAGGGGCGGCACCCTACTCCTTTGAGCCACAGGCGCCACCCAAAATATTTTAATCTTTACTTGATTTGAAACTATACCATGTAAAGTTTGAATTTAACTTCCTTCCCTGCCCCCATCAAAATTACAAGACAACTGTTCCAACACATATAATAATTTCTAGCTAAGAAATTGACCTATAACTAACACGTGCTATTTGATGATGACTCTGCTAAAGTACAAAAGTACTTAATGGTATTACATCATCTGTTAAACTTTAGTTCTTGGAAAACTCTTAAATACAAATATTTAACAGCAAAGTTTAAATACTCAGTGTATTTAGAAGCAGAAAAAAGTGTTACATAGCAAGATACAAAGAAAAGAGCAGAGATGTCTCCTTAAGGTTTATACAAAAAAGCCCAGTGTTTAATCTCTTTATAGGGATTAAAATTGTGTGTAGACAGAATGAGGTGATGAAGACAGTTGGTGACCGTCTTAAAGGACATAAGTAGTATTCTGAATTGATTCTAAGAGATTATTTTGAATCAATGTACCTTAGAGCTCAGGCTAAAACAAGGCTGAGGGCAAGACTTTCTTTCAGACAGACACCCTGAAAAGTCTAGAGACTGGAGACTTAAAAAATATAGCAGACTCGGGGCAGTGCCTGTGGCTCAAGTATGTAGGGCACGGGCCCCATATACCAAGGGTGGGGGTTCAAACCCAGCCCCAGCCAAAATGCAACAAAAAAGTAGCTGGGCATTGTGTTGGGTGCCTGTAGTCCCAGCTACTAGAGAGGGTGAGGCAAGAGAATCGCCTAAGCCCAAGAGCTGGAGGTTGCTGTGAGCTGGGATGTCACAGCACTCTAGAGGGCAACAAAGTGAGATTCTATCTCTTAAAAAAAAAATTAAATTAAATATAGCAGACTCAAAGAAATTACACTGTTTCACTTAGCAATTAACTATATTAAAGCTCAGGGACATGAAATAATTTATCCTTTAAGAGGTACTGCAGTAAAATTAGCCTTCTCTGTAATGTTTTAATTTTTTACAAGCAATGTATTTAATATTAAGCAATTGATGTTTTAAATAGGAAAATAAAAGAACTTTAGAGATACATAGTCTTGACTCTTAATTTTTCTTAGTTTTGTGACTGAGTCTGAGTATACTCATTATCTACAAAAAGGAAAAATAATAACTACCTTTCAAGTTATATATAATTATATGTAAAATACTAGGCACAGAGTTAAGTGTTCAAAAAATGAGACCTATTGTCATGTGTCATGGAATGACACAAACTGACTCAAGGATTATGTAGACTCAGAAAAGAATAATCTAAAAGAAAAAGACATAAGACATAGAAAAAGAAACAAAGTAAGGAGAAACGGAAACAGTACAAAACAAAGACTCCTGTTTTAAATGTTTTCCACTTTAAATAGTAGGATATAAAACTAAATACAATTTGTGGGCAAAAGATATAGAAAATCAAAAACTGTCAGGTCAAGAATCTAGAAAATATTTGAGTATGATGTTAGCAAATAATAACCAAGACACAGAAATCAATAAAATAATAAAGAAATAGAAAAAAATTTTAAAAGTTCAAAATTGAGTGCTAAAATGACATTCACAGGAAACATGGGTTACTGGCTCAGCATCTGTAGCACAGTGGTTATGGCGCCAGCCACATACACCAAGGCTGGCGGGTTCAAACCTGGCCTGGGCCAGCTAAACAACAATGACAACTGCAACAAAAAATAGCCAGGCGTTGTGGTGGGCGCCTGTAGTCCTAGGTACTTGGAAGGCAGAGGCAAGAGAATCGCTTAAGCCCAAGAGTTAGAGGTTGCCGTGAGCTGTGAAACTACCGCACTCTACTGAGGGCGACATAGTGAGACCCTGTCTCAAAAAATAAATAAATAAATAAAAAACAAACAAACAAAGAAAACATGGGTTACTAGGCAAGAACTCTGTTAACTTTCTACCTACTCTCACTTATAACTGACAGAACTTATATGTAGCCATAACCAACATCTTTCTCTTCCAATGTATTTCCATGAGCAGGACCTATTTTCAGTGACTGCATGAGGTATCCTTCTTACCCAAAAATAATCCCCAAGATCTGCTTTTTCTCCTCTATTACTTATCTCCTTAACTAGCACTTTTTCTCTTTAATTAGTGCCACTATTTGCCAAATGGCTCAACTCAGGTGTTTAGGAGACATCCAAAACTCCGTGCTTCACCATTTTTCTCATATCCAGTCACTCAATTAGGTGGACTGACTCATAGTGTATATCTTGTTCCATCTTTCCTTCCTTCCTACAATACACCAAATATTTTTTGAGTGCCTACCGTGTGTGAATATAGCAGTTAACAAAATAATAGTATAAAAAAAATACTAACTCTGACGGCACATACATTCTAGTGGTTAAAAATAGCTAACATTTGCTGATTGCTTACTATTTGCCAGGTATTGGTCTAAGAAGTTTTTATTAGTTAACTCATTTAATTTTCACAGCAATCCTATGAGATAGGCACATTTACTATGCCTATTGTACAAGTGAGGAAAGTACAGGTCAATGAAGCTAATCAGTGGAGGCAGAACATAACCTCAGTCTACACTCTTAACCACTATACACAACTGCCCCTCTAGTAGTGGGGTTAGGTTGACACAAATGCTTCCTAATAAAACACACGCTCAATTATATCTTCCTCCCACTTAAAACTTTGAATAACTCCTTACTGCATACAACAAAAAGAAGTATTTATTGGGTGATTGCCATAAGCCAGAGACTGTTCTATGCCTGATGCAAAGTTCTTTCATCAGTGCTACTATGTCTGGGATAAAATCCAAATTCTTAAATACACTAAACAGGTGTACATTCTGTCTACCTCTTTAGCTTTAACTGACAAGACTGTCACAACTATAATTGTATATTATAAATCTGTCACCTCTACTATCCTAAAGACAGGGAATAATACCACAATGGCAACATAGGACATACTCAGTAAGTATGTCTTGAATGAACTGTTAAGAACAAAAAAAGAGAGCAAAAGTAGAAAAAAATAACACGGAGAAGAGCTAGAAGAGAAAGAGCAGACAGACAGAAGTTGCAGGGAAAATTCATCTTCTTGATTGATTTGGTAAAGATGATACAAAAAGGAGTCAAAAAAAAACATTATGAATCAAAAAGTGAGGCTATTTTAGAGATCATATAGTTTGATATTCTCACCGTATAAACTAGAAAAATATGAAAATTTTATGAATAGATAATTCTATTCTAGACTTAGGTAAGAAAAGACACATTAGACTATAACTTAGAAAGTACTAACCTTCATATTCTTCCTCATTCTCAAGATAATCATCATCCAGCACATTCAGCAGTCTTAGCACTGGAGTAGGAAGCATCACCAGATCTTCAATATGAGGGGCTGTTAAAATCATCATGATATAGTTACATGTATTTAAATGTAAACCCCCCCAAAACAAATCGGTGAACAAGAGAGAAAGGAGTTTCAGAATACAAATTACTCCTGATATCTTACTTGACTGTCAAATGATCAGGAACAAAATAAAAACACGTACAACTTACCAAAAGGAATGCTAAAGAATGGGCTGCACAATGCCATTTCAGCAGGAATTCTTCGGCTTGGATCATCATGAAGCATGCTAAAACAGGAAAACAAGTATCTTTACAATTATTGACAAAATGTAAGCAAGGTGGGCGTGGTGGCTCATTACTGTATTCCTAGCACTGTGGGAGGCTGAGGCGGGTGGGTTGCCTGAGCTCAGGAGTTCAAGACCAGAGTGCCATGGCACCATAGCTCACAGCAACCCAAAACTCTTTCAAGGTTTGACTTAAAAGAGGGGACTGAGACAGTCCCCCCCCCAAAAAAAATTAATTAATTAAAAAAATAAAAATGCAACTATTAAAGTAAAAATGTCTAAATGTTTATCACAGCATCAGTTATGTTAGCATGATTAGCTAACATGTTAGCATGAATCATTCACCTATAAAGAATATAAATTTCAGATTTTAGCAAACAGTTCAATATATCATGATACATAACCATATGATTATACTGTGATTTAAAATAATGCTTTTAACTAATAAAATGAACATAGGAAGGTGACTTGAACTCTATAACAGTGAGTGGGGGAAAATATAGACACAGACTTAGTAATACAATAAAAAGGAAAAAAAAAACACAGACAGTGGTGGGATGGTTGTTGAATCATGTCTAATTTCCCCTCTAATTTGCAACTTGATGACAAAACCAAAAAGCCCATGGACAACATTTATAACAAAATCACAGAGACACGCCAAAGAGCCAAAGCAACCTTGAGGGAAAAAAAACAAACCCTGAGGCATTACACTACCTGACTTCAAAATTCACTACACAAAGCTACAGTGACCAAAACAGCATGGTACTGATATAAAAACACAGACATGGACCTATGGAACAGAATAAAGGCCCCAGAAATAAATCCACGCACTTACAGCTAACTGATTTTTAACAAAGGGGCCAAAAATACATAAGGAGGAAAGGAGAGTCTCTTCAATGAACAGTGTTGGGAAAACTAGATATCCATAGAAGAATAAAATTAAATCCTTACCTCTCACCAAATATAAAATCAACTCAAAATGAATTAAGGACCTAAATGTAAGACCCCAAACTATAACACACGATTACCAAATAGGTGAAAGCTTCATGACATTGGTCTAGGCAATGATTTTTTGGCTACAACCTCAAAAGCAAAGGCAACAAATGCAAAAACAAATGAGATTATACATACTATTCAATTAAAAAGCTTTTGCACAGTTAAGGAAACAATCAGCAGAATGAAGAGATAACCTACAGAATGGAAGAAAATATTTATAAGCTATATATCTGCTAAGGGGTTAATATAAAAAACATATAAGGAACTCAATAACAAGGAAACAACCCAGTTAAAAAATGGGCAAAACACATCCATAGACATTTCTCATAAGAAGACATATGAGTAATTAACAGGCTTATGAAAAAACACCCAGTATCAATAAAAATCAGGGAAATACAAATTAAAACCACAATGTGATCATTACTTCACAGCTGTCGAAATGGCTATTAATAAAAGACATAAGTATTGGCAAGGATGGGGAGAAAAGGGAATTTTTACGTACTGCCGGCAGGAATGTAAATTAGCATAGCCATTATGGAAAGCAGTATGGAGGTTCATCAAAAAGTTTAAAATAGAACTACCACATAATCCAGCAATCCCACTACTGGAAACTGGCAGTCCCTAAGTTACAAATACCCCACTGACTTATGACTCACAAACAGTCATTACAGGTAATAGGTAAGTGTATCTGTTCTGATCTATACACAAATTTAACTTAAGAAAAAACCTACAGAGACTACCTCATTTGTAACCTAATAAGTGCCTCCATTTATACAAAGGAAATGAAATCGGCATGTTGAAGAGATACCTATACTCTCACATTTATTGTAGCACTATTCACAGTAGCCATTAGCTATAGTTAATGATGACATATTGTATTCCTGAAAAACACAGATGGTGAATGCTAGGTGTTCTTACTACAAAAATGATAACTACGTGAGGTAACGCATTTGTTAATTAGCTATTTACCCATTTCACAATGTATATACACTTCAGAGCATCATGTTGTATGTGATAAACATGTATAATTTTGTCTGTCAGTTAAAGAAATGTTTTTAAAATGTCCACAAAGGAAAAACAAAAGGACTGAAATGTTGTTACAACTTAATAAGGTTAGTTTATCTCTATATAGCTGCTGAAATGTTTACAGTGTAAAAGGGCTATTATTTCCCTAGGACAAGTAAACATTTATTATTAAAAATAACCCACTTAAACTGTCGGTAGCCGTAAAATTGTACCATACTGGTATCTATCTGCAAGGAAGCAGAGACAACAACAGTAGTACTAATGAACCAGAGGAAAGAATAACCCCAAATCATCAAAAGGAAGCCCAGCAGGCCAATTTATGAAAAGTAGCCAGAATGACAAGGGGTTACACATTTTAAAACCAAGCGAACAGAATGCAAAATCTGGAGGGGGTAGGGTAATCTAAATGCTAAAACCTCTTAAAACTAACTAGTCAAAGGTTCCTTCCACAGCAAGAAGAAATCATAAGAATAAAATCCAAATTGAGCAGGATGAGGTAAATGGGGGGAGGGGGGGAGGGGGGAGGGATAAGAGGCACCAGAAACAGTAGGGGAGAGGAAGAGCCAGGAGATGTCTGAATAACACCCCTCAGATGATGAATGCAAGACAGAAAGACCACAATGCACTGTAACCCACCACTTCGAAATGAGCAAAACATATTTTTTTAAAACAATACAGATATGAAAAAGCAGTATGAATCAAAATTAGAAAATCTCAAAAATTAGGTTATAGAACTTAGCAAAGAATTAGAAATTTTAAAAAATTTGTATAGTCTTGAAAAAAAAAAAATCAAACCCTCTAGATCCAACTACCAATTTAGAGGAATTAAACAGAAATAGGTTAAACTGCACCATAAAGATACAATCAGCAAAATTCAGACTGTGGAAAATTACACTGTGCCAACAATCTAGGATGTTCAATAAATAAACTAAAAGAGATATGGGAGAAAAGAGATAGTAAGAGAACTCTTAAATTAAGAGAACTAAGGGCGGTGCCTGTGGTTCAGGGGAGTATATGGCACCGGCCCCATATACCGGAGGTGGTGGGTTCAAACCCAGCTCGCCCCCCAACCCCCACCCCCAAAAAAAAGAGAGAAAAGGATTTCTCTCTCTAGAAGAGCAAAACTAAACCACACCAGGTTTAATGTGTGTTTAAGGATGTGCACTTGAGTAATAAATCTATAATGAAAACAAGGAAGTGATCACCATAAAAGTCAGCTGTAGTGGTTACTTTTAAGAAGAAAGAAGGGGGTTGAGAATGGGATGGGACACAGAGGACCTCAGGTTGCTGGCAAAGTTCTACTTCTTGACATGAATGGTAGTTACAAGGTGGTTACAATGTTCCTAAAGATTCACTAAGCTACATCTTTATTTTACAAGTGGTTTCAGTATCTCTGAGTTTGTTTTTGTTTGTTTTTTGGAGACAAAGTTTGCCCTCTGTATAGTGCCTTGATGTCTTACTTCACAGCAACCTCAAACTCTTGGGCTCCAGTGACTCTCTTGCCGCAGGCTCCCAAGTAGCTAGGACTACGGGCACCCGCTACAACGCCTGGCTATTTTTTTTGTTGTTGTTGCATTTGTCATTGGTGTTTTTAGCTGGCCTGAGCTGTTTTTGAACCCGCCAGCCACTATGTGGCCAGTGCCATAACCACTGTGCTACAGGCTGAGCCATAAAAATCTAATTTGTCTTTTTTTTTTCTTGGCAGGGGCTGGGTTTGAACCCGCCACCTTCAGCATATGGGGTCAGCGTCCTACCTCTTTGAGCCACAGGCACCGCCCTAAAAATCTAATTTGTAATATCCAATATCAATTAGATATTAACAGCTACTTACAACTAATTTGAAAAACACATACAAATAAGTATGTGCAAATTGAAAAGATTTTAACAAGTTCTGTGGATTGTACCAATGTTAATTTATTGGTTTTGATATTATAGGAAACTACCTAAAGGATAGGGATCTCTCTGTAACATTTTCACAGTATCCTACGTGTTCGTAATTATTTAAAAGAAAAAGTTATAAAACAACTAATTTGAAGGTTTATAGGGCCAATATTCCAAAGAAACTATAATACTAAGATTCAAAGATGGGCTCCATCCTTTTCTAGCATACCAATTCTTCTATTCATTTCTGGCTCTTTATTTTAGAAGCCTGAAAAGCCTACTTTTGCTAACATAGTCAGGCACCACTCAGCAATGTTTTAGTTAACAAGGGACCACATAAACAATGGTGGTCTCATAAGATTATAATGAACCTGAAAACTTTCTACTGCCTAGTGACAATGCAGCCGCTGTATGTATCATAGTATAATACATTACTCAGTAGCGTTGGTGGCAACACTGGTGTACACAAACATACTGTGCTGCTAGTCACATAAAATGACTGTACGTACAATTACATACAACATTTAATACCAGATAATGATAATAAATGACTGTTACTGGCTTATATATTTTTTTTTATTTTCATTTTAGAGCATATGCCTTATAAAAAAAAAGTGAGCTATAAAACAGCCTTCAGAGCAGTAGTTCTCAACCTTCCTAATGGCTCCTAATGCCGCGACCCTTTAATACAGTTCCTTGTGTTGTGGTGACCCCCAACCATAGAATTATTTTCGTTGCTACTTCATAACTATAATTCTGCTACTGTTATGAATCATAATGCAAGATGTATTTTCATTGTTACAAAGGGGTCATGACCCACAGGTTGAGAACCGCTGCTTTAGGGGCATTATCATCATAGGAGATGACACAACAATGCCTGTTAATGCCCGTAAAGGTCCAGAAAAACAATGTGTAGGGATAGAAGACAGTGATACTGATGATCCTGACCCTGTAGGCCTAGGGGAAAACAAGTGTGTTTGTGTCTTAGTTCTTAACAAAAAGTTTAAAAATTTTTTAAAAAATTGTAAAATTTAAAAATAAAAAAAACTTGAGAATATAAAGAAAATATTTTTGCATAGCCGTACAATGTGTTTTAAGCAAAGTATTATATTAAAAAGAGCAAAAAGAAAATTTATTTTATAAAGTCTTCACATCTTTTCACTACTCACCACTAACTCACCCAGAGCAACTTCTAGTCCTGCAAGCTTCATTTATATGACCATTACTTAAATGACCTATGCAGATGTACCATTTTTTACCTATTACACTATTATTTTCACTGTCTTTTTTATGTTTAGATATGTTCAGATACATAAATACTTACCATTGTGTTATAGCTGCCCACAGTATTCAGTACAGTAACATGCTGCACAGGTTTGTAGACTGGGAGCATTGGCTGTGCCATACAGCCTAGGGGATGTGTCCTAGCTATGTGTAAGTGCACTCTATGATGTTTGCATGACACAACAGCCTAATACACATTTTTCAGAATGTCTTCCTGTCATTAAATGACACAGGATTGTACATATTATTCATTTTCAAAATATCTATTGTACTTTAATATAATCAGATATCAAAAACACTGTATCTGTCTCCAGAGCTATTTAATGGTAAATATTTGAAGTATAACTTTTAAAACTACCTTATTCAAAATAGTGTTGATTTATTTTTGTTATGCAAAAAAGCAAACCTCATCTTTCATTAATAAAGACTCTTTTAAAACTGTTTTCCATTAATATTTAGAAATGCCAGAGCTAGGAAAGGCCAAAGCTATAGTGGTCCAGTTATCTATCTTCTAGTGAGTAAGTAACTGCCAGGAAGAAATAAACATCTAGTATTCACTATAAACAAAAGAACATTCCTTTGAAAATAAATTTAGTAAAACTGCTTGATTCCTAATGCTTTTTATAGAAAGCTAGCCGATATAGACTATCTGAACTAAAATTCTTATTTCTAGGGGAGCAATGCCTCTGCATAATTAAGCAAACTAGACATAATAATACAAATCCATTCAATAATTAAAAGAAAAAAGCCCACTTCAGATAGTAAATGTATGCAAAGCAAGTTTACAGCACAGGTCCTGTACCTTTTGATAAGGTCTCGTAGGTGATAGGCTGGAATTGCGGCATTCACCACTGCTTTACTGGCAAATATGTGATCAATAATAGCAGAACTGTTTGCCTAAAAAAAGGAAGAAAAGTCTATTTTTGGTTATTCCATTCAGTCTGTATTTATTGAGTACTAGGCAGACAGAACATGGTGAGTAACATGCAATAGAAAACACTCTCTTCTGAGAGTTTACAATCTTACTGAAGGAGAAAATTTACATAATTATATGGTTCTAAAGAGGAGGAAAATTTTTTCTCCATTCTCAGCACCTAGCACAGTACCTGGCACTCTATGAACATCAACTAGATGAAAGAATAAAAAAAGAAATGCCAAAGCAACCACATAAAAATGTAGTTTAATGCACAGTTAGAAAATGAATGTGTAATAGTTAAGTCAGGGTATCTTAGTGATGAGTCTTTAATTGGTTTTCAGACAGAAATACAATAAGCTTTCAAAAACAAAATGAAGCACTACACTTGTCATATTTTTCATATTCTAAATCTTCATGGAATATAACGTTTCTCTCCTTGAGAATGATACAGACTCAGAATTTTGAACTGTGCACATGAATAAAAAGACCTGATACCATTATTAACACTAAAATTTATCAAATACTACAGGCTGTAACCTATGCTGAAAACTAAGCATCGTTTCTTTTTTAACCTCAATATTTTTAGGAGATATAGGCTATCATTATCCTCATTTTACAGAAAGCAAATCATGGTTTAGTAACCTAACTAAATAACTTAATAAGAGGTAGTGGCAAGATATGAACCCTAGGCAGATTGACTTCAGAGCTTATGCTCACTACCACTTAGCAATTTTGCCTCCAAAGAGGGAGATAAAACAAAATGAGGTTTTATCTAGAGAGGCATATATTAGAGATCCATTAGTATACATCGTGCCTTCAAATGTCACATAAATTTAAATGTGACCTAGTTCTGATGAGCTCTGGACCAAGTAGATACAGACTGAAGAGCTCGAAGATAGTCAAAGCTAATTCGAGTAGGTGACCTATATTTGGATTACCACTAAGAATATGTAGCCTCTTGACTATTTTGGAAAACCAAGTGATAAAGAACGATACTGATTTTACTCCCATAATAGTATTTTCTTTTACTAGGTACATTTACTAAGCTATTAAGGTATTCTCTCCAGGAATGCCACACCAGAAATCAATGACTAAGAAATTAAAAGAAACAAAATTCTATGTGTTATAATAGCCATACACTATGTTTAGATGCTCAAAAAAATACTTGTTGCTTAGTATCAAAATACTTAATATCAAATACTTGACTAATATTAATATCTAAGTTCCTAACCTCTAATATTTCAATGAACTTTTTGTCTGTTTACCAGTTAAGAATTAACTACAGTATAATTTTAAACATATTGTGGGGCTTTAATACTGTAATACTAGTATCCTTTAGGCTTGAGGTTTGATAAATAATACAATATTTTAGAATTATTACTGATTTTGACAGTAAACAAGTATTAAAATATTTTTTAAACTATAAAGCATTATGTAAAGATCATTCAATTTATAACATGGTTGTATTAGTAATACCTTAAAACCTAATATAACTAAGTTACTAGACAAAGAATCACTTTTGCTACTTCTGGAAAACACATTTCATTAAGCACTCACTACATGCCAGGCCTTGGACAAGGAACAGGAAGAAAATAATGCTCACTAATGCATCTGTTACCATAGGAGAAGTGGCATTTAAGGTACCATAAATACAAAAAGAGGAGTAGGGGTAAAAAAAAGCAGTAGCCTCCAAGACAAGATCATCATAAATAAAATACTCAAATTAGGATTAAGAACCCCAAAGCCAGGCACTAGTTTACCTTCCATTCCTGAGATCTGACTGTATGTTTCAGTTTCATTCCTGAGAACATTTCCAATAAAATGATTCCTAGGCTCCACAGATCAACAGCTGAGGTACATTCTGTATCACTCTGCAGGCCAGCCTGGGCCAAGCAATTCTGCAGTTCTGCTTCTGGAGCCCGATACCCGTCTGTCTGAATATACTTTACATCCTAAAGAAAATGAATAAACAGTACAATAAATTAAAAGCTGTTCAGCTTCTACCCATCTTTTTAGTGTATTTACTTTTCGAAAAGTACAGTAAAAAATACTTCCAAAGAAAACGTCAAAAATGTTTAGTCCTTACTTATAAGAATTCTTTGGCTCATTAACTGAGCATTTCTCAGAGGCAAGTTCTATATTTTCCACCTAGCTACTCATAAAGATGTCTTCATTGTGTCATCTCTTACCTACTGCATACTGCTAATAAATAAGGAACTGATAAACTATGGAGAATGGAAGATTTGCCAGAATTATCACATGCATTTACCCTGAAATAGAGCTCCAACACTGAAAACATAGGAAAAGTTAACTATACACTTAACGAAAATCTCACAAAATTAAAAGCATTCTGTGTAGGTTAATTTTAATAATTCCAGAGTTCTCTTGTTCTTCACTAATTCCTCCTACCTGACCCAAATATAAGTCCTTTTTTCACATGGCAGCAATGAAATCCTTTTGATTTGATTCATCCTCAAGTATTTTAGTCAGAAATGTCTCATAAGTCCCTACTACACTACCCCGGATATTTAAAATTATTTAGCTTGGACTCACTAGATTTTAAACTCTGAGGGAAAAGAAAAGGTTATTTCTTACCTGATTACCTTCTTTGAAGCTAAGTCCAAAGTCAATGAGTTTAAAACATTCATTCTCTGCACTCCACAATATGTTACGTGGTTTGAGGTCTGCATGGACGTAACCCTCATGATGAAGAAAAGCAAGGGCTTCCAGAACATCTCTGGCACAATGCTGTATCATCCACATGGAACAACCCTGGTGACTAGAATATAAAAGCAATTCCGAAACACTGACGTCCAGGAGTTCAAGCAACAGACACCGTGATGGCACATTTGGAGAGAAATGAATTGTAAAGACTCCATACAAAGTCACTAAAAGAGAAACAAATTATACTACTTTTAGAATCAGACTCAAAGGAAATTACTACTAAAGTAGATAACTCTGCAATACAAATCCCGGATAATCTAAATAAGGACAACTTTGATAAGCAAACTTCCATTATAATTTATTTTTCCCATGAAAGAGATCTTTGGGCAACTGGGTCATTCTAATAAAATGAGACAAAACGCCAACAGCTGATTACCATTCAAAGATATTGATATGGCACAATGATTCAATTTATGTCTTACCAAATACTTAGAGGTGGGTGAATAAGCACTTACAGAGCCAAATAAAAATGGTTAAAAGTAAAAATCCAAATATTAAGTAACTTTCTTAAAAGGAATGTTGCAATGCATAAAAACCAAACTGAAGACTGCTTCTTAATCCAAAATAGCACTCTAAAAACATTAAGCGATTAAGATTAAGATTTAGGCCAGGCCCACTGGCTCATGTCTGTAATCCTAATACTCTGAGAGGGTGAGGTGGGTAGAATGCTTAAACTCAGGAGTTCCAGACAAGCCTGAGCAAGAGCCAGAAATATCTCTACTAAAAATAGAAAAAAATGTGGTGCCTGTAGTCCAGGCTACTTGGGAGGCTGAAGCAAGAGGATTGCTTGAGCCCAGGAGTTTGAGGCTGCTGTGAGCTATGACTCCACAGCAATCTAGCCTGGGACAACAGAGAGTCTGTCTCAAAAAAATAACACATTTCAGATGACATTTTAACCTAACCTTTCAGAGATTCAACAAGTCCTTAGGCAAAAAAATTTTCCCTCAATACCAAGGCTATAATTATATATCATTAAACAAGCTAAAAAAAATGCAGCACTAATGTTAAGAAATTTTTCTCCAAAATGGTATTACAAAAAAGGTGGCTCTTCAAATTAAATATGGATTATACTTGGCAGGAAATCAGATATTTGTTCATTAACCAAAGCTATAACTAATGATAAGCTTACTGTTGGTGTAATGACAGTAAGAACACTTTCACAGATCAGTCTGCAGTGATTAAATATTTTACATTCTAAATATCTGAGTCATGAAACAGGCTCTCAAGAGAGCAAAAGTATAGTGTTCCTAAATTTTACACGTCCATAAGGACTCCAATGTAATATTGAGTCGTTTCTTCCAAATTTACACTTAAATATATATCAGGTGAGCTATATAGGGGGTTCCCAGCATTGATATCATAAGCCCTGGAGTTTCCATTTTCCACTGGTGTGCGAAGATTCAAAAATTTCCACGCAAGATATGACATCCAGAAAAGGCATACTTTTACCAGAAAAAATATTTCTCTATGCTAATAAATGTGGTATTCTCCGATAAGACCCAAAGCAAAACTGAACTTACTGAACGTCTACTATGTGACATAAGGCAACGCAGATCACCAACTTCATCTTACCGCAGACAGTAGTAAAGTGATAGGGGCCTAGATCAGGCGAAAAAGAAGGCCAGACCCGCTTCTCCTGCCTAAAGGACGAAAGATGGAGAGCTGGGCGGAAAGAAATGTGTGCCTGCACCGGGACCTGGGCAAGAGAAGAAGGGAGACAACTGCAATTACCGATGTTCCTGTGACCCTGCAACTGCTCCAGCGCCGCCCTCTCTTTGCGGAAACCATACTCTGCGGCCGAGGCCGCAGCCCCCGTAGTTCCTGGCGGCAAGAACTGCTTGAGGGCGCCGGGGGGCGAGCCGGGGTTGCCGCAGCAGCGCACCCGATACACCGAGGCCGAGGAGCCGCTACCCAGGCGGCTCTGTACCTGCCACAGCCGCCCGAAGGCCTCCAGAAACCGCGGCGGTTCCGCGCCCCAGGCGCAGCTGGATCCCGCCATCGGTGCGAGCGGAGGGCACTGACACGGGAGCTGACGCGACGCCCGAGGCAGGCCGGCAGGGCCTGCGGTCACATCCCCGCCCGCCGGACCAGCGGCTTCGCAGGGAGGGGCCTGCAGCCGCCTCACCGAGTCCCGGGACCTCACGCCGCCATGACACCGGAAGCCGTAGTGCGCACGGGTCCCCGAGCCGGAAATGGAGGAAGAGCCTATCCCTATACGGGCTACAGTGGGCGGGGCCAGAAGGGGTGGGGCTGGAGTTGTTTAGATAAATTAGGTTCCGAGAAAAGGACAGAGTAAAACCTTAATTATCCAATAGATAGTATTCCAGGCCCAGTGGTAATCGTTTGCACAACATTACCAGAAGCTAAAACTGTTCGTTTTTCTTGTTGAGGCACCTCACCTCATCACTGGGAACCCAGGAAAATAAAACTCAGTGAATAACACTCATAAAAGGAATCTCAAGGAAAATACCCGGGGCTGGAGGGCAGAAAGGACTTACCACCACCCCCAGGCCCAGGGTCACTAGTAACCATAATTACGGATGCCCAGACCCTTGTTCTCCTCTTAGTTCGTCTGGCCTAGGCTGCTGCATCAAAGAGGAAAATGTGGATCTATTAGAATTTTTTATTTTTCATTTGTTTTTTCAATTCATTCAACAAATGTTTACTGAGTAACAAACATAGCAACAAGGAATCTGAATCAGCAAACTAGTGTGTGTAATAAATGTAGAGTTCTTTTCAATAATTCAACTTTTTCTTTCTCAAGCTTTATTTTGATTGGGTGGTAGAAACTTGGTCTCAGACAATTTGTTCCCATCCTCTTTTACTCAGGTTTGGTCCAGCTGGAGTGGCTCACGTAGTGCAAAGTGGAGAAGTTGAGGAGCCATCTTTCAGTGTCATTAAGCATCCTCTTGTCTGGTTGCCGCTGAGATGTGCCTTATTTCTGGCTGCATACCCCTTTCAAGGTATGAAGTAGGGAAAACTGTGTACACTCTCCTGCTATTTCTAACAAGCGTTTTCTTTAAGTCTGAAGTCCACACCGATCTCTTGAGATAATTCTCTTTTGGAACACAAAATTAAGAAAAGACTCACGGGGTTTTGTGATTTTGCAGCCACATGGCTCCTCTAGATAAGAACAGTCATCTAACTGCTTGTACTGGGGTGCCAAAAAATGTATACACATTTTAAGAGACATTTATCTATGTATTACTTTTCAAAGATGAATTGAATTGTGGTGTATCAATGCATAGTATGACCTTCACTCAAAAGATGGCTTTAATCAAGTGAATGCCAATTCATCATGAGACAGGCAGGAAAGTAAAAAAAAAAATGGTGGAAACACATTGTTATTCAATGAGTGCAAGACCATTTTGAGTTTTCTCCCATGGTTTCCTGACTTAACGCACCTTGACTTCTACCTATGGGGAAATTTTAAGGCTGAAAGGATGTGGTTTACCATAGAAAACCCACTCTACTCTAGCAGTACTTGGGGAAGAGCACACACAGCTATACAAGTGAACCCTCTGGTCAAAGTAGCTGACGCAATAGTTCATCATAATCACAAATATCTGGACGATGGTGGTAACCACATTGAGCACCTCTTGTAATTGCAGTAGTCAAACATGACTTGCATTCTTTTGTCGTCAGTATATATTGAGTATTACAATTTTATAACAGTTTTTTTTTTCTTTCTTAAAATGTGTATACATATTTTTGGCACCCTCTGTATAAAGGGAGAGAAAGGTGAGGAAACTGGGGAATGGGAAGGGAAATGAAGAATATAACAGGTTTAGGTCCTGAATAGAGAGAAGAGATGAAATAGAAATTAACTTTGATTTCAAAGAACTTGGAGTTGATAGAATGACTTAGACATGTGTAATATATACTATAGGAGTACAAATAAGGTGCTGGACATCCTCAGAGGAACTCTGAAAAATTCCCATTAAAAAATGTGAATAAAACTGAGCATTTCATAGGGCAGTGTGTGTGGCTCAGTGAGTAGGGCATTGGCCTCATATACCGAGGGTGGCAAGTTCAAACCCAGCTCTGGCCAAACTGCAACAAAAATTAGCTGGGTGTCGTGGTGGATGTCTATAGTCCCAGCTGAGGAGGAGGCTGAGGCAAAAGAATTGCCTAAGCCCAAGAGCTGGAGGTTACTGTGAACTGTGACACCAGAGCACTCTACTGAGAGTAACAAAGTGAGACTCTATTAAAAAAAAAAAAAAAAAAAAAAAAAGCATTTCATTTCTGTCTGTCTTGTTGGAATAGAGTGTACATTATAATTAAAGAGGGAAAATGTTGAACTCTTAAAAGTTGGCTAGATCCTCCTTATAAAAAAAATCCATTGTCAGAATTCTTATCTTGGTTAGTATAAGCCCTTTCCTGAGAACTAGAAATAAAAACTACCAGTCTGAAAACATTCCTCAGTGTAGTCTTATTTATTTCTGCTTTTCCAACTTCTTTCCTTATACTAGAGTGTTTTCCAACAGCCTCCATACATGGGGGGGAAGGAGGGGAATGCATACACAGCAGGTGTCTTAGAATGTGTTCACCATGCGTGGGAGAGAAGACTTCATGTGCATGTAGAAGTGGGTAGCCAAAACATAAAGAATATTTTGTATTTAAAGGTACAGTATAGCTACATTTCTCATTTTCCCTACATATGATGACTTTTGGGACACCTATATAATGTCTTCTCATTGCTCCACTGGTTAACAAGATAAGGGTACTACATTATAGAATTGAACCATATTCAAAAGTGGTACTGAATAATCTGATGTTGCGTGACTGGAGACACGAACGAGCAGAAGCTTTGCTGTAGGTATAAAACTCGCTCCTATAATTATTAAGTCAAGAAACAGACTATACACTCTGATATGGCGTATAGCAAAGTTTTTTATTCCAAGTTCAGGTTTTATACTTTTTCAGTCAGGTACACACTTAATCCCTTAACCATTAGTTTCCTCATTTTCTTACTTTATTTTT
>CAUYPK010171217.1:0-11589 GCA_963574355.1 Loris lydekkerianus
CGTGGCTGTTTTGGGGTCGTGGCTTTTTTGATGACTGACAGTATTCCCCTCAAATCCCCATATACTCTTTTATACGCCGTTTTTTTTCGGCAAAAAATTTGGGCCGAAAAACCCGACCTGGGAAAAATTTTTGTGCCGAAAAAACTCGGCTTATACTCGAGTATATGGGTATTTGAGGGGAAGACTGTCAGTCATCAATCAGGCCACGACCAGAACTCAGCCAGGCTCAATTCACTAAAATGGCAATGTATATATAAACTGTTTGAAAATGTTTCCAAATATGTGGGAGAAAAACAGCTTTCTACTTAAAATCCTTCCTTGACAGAAAAATAAAATACCCGAAACCCCCACACATTTATCTTTCAGTCAAATCACCATTTTTAGGAACTCTCACTGTTGAGAAGATAAAGTTTAGACTTAGAGTATATTAAATGGGAGACAGAAACTGCCCTAAGCTCAACAGAACACCACAGGTAAGGCTCCAACTGCCATCACCCTGGAGCAGCATCTTGACTGGCAACCAGGGAAACAGCGAATACCCATCTTTTAAAAGACTGAACTGGAATTTATCTACAAAACAATCCAAAACAAACAAACAAAAAACCCCTCAGTTTTTCTTTAAGGAAAAAAAAAAAAAGACAGAGCTTCCTATTCCTAGGAATAATCTAAACATAGAAATCAAAACTCTGAAACCAGCAACTTCAAGAACATCCCAGAGAATCTGGTCATTAATTCTAGAAATTTATGATTCTAGCCCCTAGGACAAAAAACACGCCAGAAATAGACCATTAACCTGGTTTTTTCCCTCCCACAGTGATGCAAAGGGTTCAGAATAGCTACAGTGACAGTAGTACTTAAAATCCAATTCAAACTGACAAATATTTATGGGATTATAATCCGAAAGTCCAAGAGTTTTATTAACATCCCATAACCATTTCAATAAGAATCAATGGGCAATTTTATTGAAACCACATCCCAAAAGAGTCCTAGAAAATTAGCCCACAAAATAGATGTAAGCTTATGAATATGTAAAGATACAGTCCTTCTGAAAAGAATCTTTTCAACAGAAAAGATATGCCCCCAGCAGAATGAAGACCTCTGCACACCAGCTCCTTACTATCCACACCACACATATTCCAAAGCCTGAGCATGAACTAAATTTATCTTTCAATCTGAAAAACCAATGAAATGTGCCCTCCTTTTTAACAGAAAGAAACGAGAACTAAGTAACAGATCCTAAAACTATGCACTTGTGCCATTGGGTAGTCTATGATCATGGTCCCCAATCTTATTACAATATCTAATATTATTTAAAAATATATACATATATTTTATTGACACAACATTTTTCTTTTTTTTTTAAGACAGAGTCTCACTATGCCACCCTTAGTAGAGTGCCATAGCATCACAACTCACAGCAACCTCAAACTCTTGGGCTTAAGCAATTCTCTTGCCTCAGCCTCCCAAGTAGGGGGGACTACAGGCACCTGCCATGACACCTGGCCATATTTTTGTTGCAGTTGTCATTGTTATTTGGCTGGCCCGGGCTGGCTTTGAACCCACCAGCCTCAGTGTATTTGGCCAGCGCCGTAACCACTGTCCTACAGGTGCCAAGCCTATTGACACAACTTTGATTTAGGTTACTTGACATTTAAACGTACCTAAAAAGTTGAAAAAAATCAAAATGGATTTAATCCTCTATTATTGGTGACCTACTTTATAGACATACAAAACAAACAATAAAGGCTTATAAAAACATAATCTCATGTTGACATACAAAATTTTTCTCTAGTTAAAACATCAGATAATGGCTTTGAAGTGTTTTTTTAAATATTGATACTATTCTTCCATTATACTGCCAATAGAACCCAGATGAAACATTACAGACTCCCAATTACTGGGTCTTTATGAAAAGCATTAATTAAGAATCCTTTACCTATCATATTTTAATGGAAACCACAGAAAATATGCTTTCTTATACTATGTACAACTTTAAAAAAAAAAAAAAAAAAGCAAGGTACAAGAAAAGGAAGGGGAACATATGGAAAAAATTCAACCAGTAGGTAGAAAGAAGAGGGTAACTGGGGAAACAGGCATAAGAGAAAAAATCTTTACTTCTACTTCTTTGAAGTTAGAAAGCCAAACTCACCACCCTAAACAACACATGTACATAACACACGTACACACAGCCACACACACAAATACAGGGTGGCCATAAAGTTCAAGTCTGTAACAGTAAAGAAGTTGTAACTATTTAAACTGCACGTGGATTTTAGGGCCACTTGTATATATACATATATAACATATCCACATATATCACAGAGAATAGCTACATAACCCCATCCTCAGCAAAACTGGCAAACTATATATAAAGTGCTCTATATTATTCAGCTCCTTTTTTGGTAATGTTAGGGGGTCACAGAGGATGCCTTCTTACTGTTCCACAACAGGCTCACAGTTTAAAACTTTGAAAAAATGAGCTTGCACAGCTCAAGCCATTTGATGAGAGATCCTCCAAACCCTGAATTAACCAATGCACAAAAAGAGATGAATCTGACCAATTCTCTATCACACGAACAATATCCACAGCTTGAGAAGATTTCATCTCTCAGGTTTATAGGTATAGAATGCATTGTACTGCATCAGCGGTTCTCAACCTGCGGGTCGCAACCCCTTTGTAACAATGAAAATACATGGCAGCATTAGGAAGGTTGAGAACCACTGTACTAGAAGGTGATATAAGACAAGTCATTAAAAAGCGCAACCTTTTCCTAGCCTGAGCATTTACTGGCTAGGGGACCTTGGGCAAAAGTTAGCTAATCTGAGTCTCAGGCTCTTCATCTGGAAAATAGGAATAATCATTATAGATCTCTAAGAGTGATGTTATTAAGAGTAAACATGTTAGCATATGTAAGAGTGCTCAGGCATAGCAAGTATTCAAGACATGTTAGACATGGTTATTAATAATGCTACAGCAAGTACCTCATGTCTGTGTGTGTAACAAAGAAATTAGGTTGACCCATAATGCTCTCAGTCTCTGGCTTACCTTTGTCCTACATGGACAGAAAGATGGCAGACTGGAAAAATTTCTGAAACCCAGGGTGTTGCTGTCCTCCTCCAAACAAAGGGAAGAGAAAGGAAGCTAAAGATCAACTCAAACAGTTTTCTTGTAGTAAAAAAGGCAGCAAAGAGGCCGATGCACCTCTGAGAGCCGTGCCTGTCAGTCCCAGCTGCACACGAGCATCACCTGGGGAGCTTTTAAATCACACAGATGTCTTGCCCCTCCCATCCCGAGATTCTGATTTAACAGTCTGGGTGGAGTTTGCGCATCCATATATATGCAACATATATGTATACGTTATATATATTTTTAATTTTAGAAGCGCTCCAGATGATTCCAATGTATAGCCAAGTTGAGGAACCACCACCGTAACAGCATAAAAAGGAAGAAAAATAAAGATGGTGGAGAAAACAAGAAGAATGTCAGGCAGAGCATGTGTTTCAAGAATCATGTTGCTTTTCTGCTTTCTAACTCCCCAGTGCCAAGAAAAAGACTTTTCTTTCCAAGCTGCAAATCATGACATAGCCAGCTGAGTAGACTTAGTTGTTTCAGAAATGTGACAACTAAAGTTCCCAACACCACCACCCGTGGCTAGGGTTAACAATAATCATGGTTCACCTGGGACTCTTCATTTTTAGCACTGAAAGTCCAGCATCCCTGGACACTGCTCAGTCCCAGGCAAGCTAATCACCCTACCTTTAGCACTAGCTTTGGACCAGTATTCCCAACCAATACATTCTAGACCTGTACTGTCCAAAATGGCAGCCAATAATTCACGGGTATTTAACTTTTAATCAACTAAAATTAAATAAAATGTAAAATTCAGTTCTTCAGTTCCCTTAGTCATATTTCAAGTGCTCAAAAGCACCATGTGACCTGGTGTGGTGGCTCACACCTATAATTCCAGCACTTTGGGAGGCAAAGGCAGGTGGATCGTTTGAGCTCAGGAGTTCAAGACCAACCTGAGCTAGAGCGAGACCCTGTCTCTAAAAATAGTTGGGCGTTGTGGCAGACACCTGTAGTCCTAGCTACTTGGGAGACTGAGGCAAGAGGATTTCTTGAGCTCAAGAGTTTGAAGTTGCTGTGAGCTGTGACCTCCACAGCATTCTACCAGGGTGACAAAGTGAGCCTGTCTCAAAAAATGAAAGCACCATATGGGCTAGTGGTTATCATACTGGGCAGTGGACACAGAACGTTTCCAACACAAGAGAAAGTGCTGCTGCCCAATACTATTCTAGACATCTTCGTCCAGACACCTTGCACTATCTCAACTTTTGGAAAGTGACTTCAACCCCCCTTCACCCAAACTTATTTCCTCTGTGCAGGGTCTACTTTCCTTGGTGTCACACTCAACCCTCAAGCTAGTATCCACAGTATCACCCGTGAGTCCCCTCTTCCTTCTACCTCCAAAGGATCATCAAATTGCTCAGTTCTCAAAAAAATGCCTCATCAATCCGCCTTCCTCTGTAGCTACTATCGCTGCCCTAATTTAGTCTGTCACTAATGACCAAACCCTCCGACCTAGCTCGACTTTCACTCCATGCCAAGTGCACTCTTCATGAGGCAGTTAGTTAGCATAGTGGCAAAGAGACCATTTCTTTGTTTAAACACCTCCAAGGACCTTACCTTCAGAACCCGGGATCTCATTGGACTGCCACAACCCACTCCATCACACCCAAAGTCCCAATGCTTCCCTGAACTCTCCAAGACCGTTCACACTCGGTTAGTTGCCTTTACGCACGTTTTGCTCTCTGCCTGCAAAGTCTTCCCCTCTTACTCTTCCCTGCTTCCATGTTTCACCTCCTCAACACAATGAAACTGTTAGTTCTTCTGAGAAGCCTTCCCCACGTGCCTCAGGAAAAATCAGCACCTATATCTTAATATATCACCAGGGTACAAGGTGTATATCTCTCTATACTAGAGCATCCACATATAACGTTATAAATTATCTGTGCATAGATCTGTTTTCCTCTGCTTTCCCTGACCCAGTTCACTGCTATATGCCTTACACTCAGCAAAATACCAAGCACCAAGTTCATGCCTAAATTGCACAAATAACAGTTTATATAAACCTGTGATGCAAAACAATGAAGGCAAATATTAACATTCCCATTTTACAAATGAGACATAAATGCATAGAGATCTCAAATTCCACAATACAAAGTGGTGGAGACAGAATCAGTCTACTGATTCCCGAAGATATTCAAGAAAAAAAAAAAAAAAATACTGAGCTTTACTATATGCACCATGCTGAAGCCCTGGATCTGAAACAATCCCCTCGGGTGGACTCTGTCTTCATCCATTCAGATGCCCACAGGTAACACATGCCTGACATACAGCAGGCATTTGATAATACATGTTAAATGAAGGAAGAACAGACCTAGAAAATCATGAAAGAGCACATACTCTCTCAGAAGTAAAGGGGTCTCTTACCTCATAATGTTATTTCAGGATACTTAATAAAAATGAATCTTTAAATAGACGTTAAATATAACCAGGAAAACACTGCCTCATAAGATCCAATGTAAATTCTCACCTATCGCGTCTATGTTTTTTAGACTTAGGGTGACTTGAAATGTCTTTTATTAACAGGAAATGAGGATGTGGGTCATAAAAGACGGTGTTCAGTGAGGACACTGTTCCCTTGAGCACACTTCCCAAGAGGTCCTCTTCTTAAAGCCAGAGTAATTGTTAATTAAAGCATTATGAAAGCCAGGGACAATACTGCTAGAAAATCTGATTGAAAACAAAGGTGACGTATTTCACATCTTAAAAAAAATTACAGCAAGCCTGAAATTTACTCATTACGTGGTAGGACACACAGTCGAGTGTTAATAAATTAATGATGCTTAAGAAGTTCTTTCATAAACCGTCTTAGTAACTTCAAATTAATCAACAGAAAGGAAGGAAACCGAGTATCTTGCCTGATTTCTGGTCTGGCATGTAAGGAGCTTATAAATCATCACTCCATCCTCACTACAACAGAAAGGCAAAACTGAAAACGAGTAACTTTCCTTAGAGCCATGAGAGAGTTAAGGTCCCAGGGCAAACTACTGCCTCCAAAATTGGAGAGTGCCCGGGTTAGGGATGAGACAGGTTCTCTTAGCTTGTTCTTAAGTTGAATTTGCATTTAAGTTGAACACGTACGTTTACCTATTACCTGTAATAGCCCCCATTAGTAAATATGAATCATACATTTGCAACTTGGGGACTTACTGCAATACCTTCTTCATTCATAAGTGTGAGTTGTACGAAAGCTGAATGTTTGTAACTCAGGAACTGCCTGTATGGAGCAGAGAGCAATTTACCAGAGCAGAAGCCCAAGAAGAGAAGAGCAGAAATCTTGGAAATCAATCCAGTATCCCCCAACCATATACAATTATTATTGTCAATTTTTAAAAAATTTAAAGCATTCTTCTGACAGCTGCGCTACAGATAAATGTGTAAATAAAGGTTAAGTAGCATTTTTAAAATAAATTTCCATTTTATAAGTTTTAGGTTTACAATCAAAATGGCAAAGGTACCACAGAGTTCTCATACATTCCCCAATTATTAACATCTTACATTAGTATGATATAATTAATGCACCAATATTATATCCCATTATGAAGTAAAGTCCATATGTCCTTCTTCTGTTCTAGGATACCATTCAGGACACCACATTTCATTTAATTGCCATATATCCTGAAAAGAAAACCCAGTATTTCTCCCAAAATCTGAAGGATTGTTGAGGTACAGATAATTAGGAGGCAAGGTAGCTTTACACCTTCACTCTGGGGACCTAAAAGCAGGACAGAGAATTAAAAAGACAATTCATCTTTCTATCTTTTCCCCCTTCCCCTCCTAAAAACAGGATCTAAATTGCCCTTCACAGCCCTTATCAGCTCCGAGATGGTGCTGGAGGAATCTAAGGGAACTCTTTACTCATCAGTCTCCCCATAAATTTACTCCCCACATTTTTCCTTTTGGAAGTCTGGGCCTACTGTGCTTTGTCCTGTTGCGTCTCAGAAATGGACTGCTCTTTGTTGAAGATGAAATAGTAATATCAGCCCCAGTTTAAGCCACTGCCTAAAGTTTTTTCTCCCACATTATTGCATGTTCAAAAGCTTGCTTGTTTATCTCTTATTAATCTCTTTTGTTACAGAACTCTGTAACAACTATGGACCTATCAACCTATTGGGGTTAGGGAGAAATTTTTTTTCTCCCCTTCATTTTGGCATAGTTGGCAGGATATTCTGACCCGCTCCACTTGCTCTGGGAACTGCAGATCAGATCCTGGAGGTGGCAGAAAATGGTAAGAATTTTTTTTTTTTTTAAGTCATATACACACAGATCATGAATACATTTATGCACATGTAGGGTACAATGTGGTTTTTTTTATATACAATTTGGAATGCTTGCATCAAACTAATTAATATAGCTTCCACCTCATTTAGTTGGTTATTGTGTTAAGACATTTATGTTCTATGTTTGATAGATTTGACTTGTACCCTGGCAATATGCTCCACAGGTGTGGTCCCACCATTTACCCTCCCTCTATCAAACCTCCCCCCTCCTCCCCTTCCCACTCCATTTCTCTCCTTCACCCTGGGCTACAGTTGTGATCTATCTTTCATAAGAAAGTGTGAGTAAATATAAATTGGTTTCATAAAAGTACTGAGTACATTGGATACTTTTTCTTCCATTCTTGAGATACTTTACTTAGGAGAATATGTTCTAGGTCCATCCATGTAAACATAAAAGAGGTAAAATCTCCATCTTTTTTAAGACTGCATAGTATTCCATAGTATACATATACCACAATTTATTAATCCATTCATGGGTTGATGGACACTTGGGCTTCTTCTATGACTTGGCTATTATGAATTGAGCTGCAATGAGTAATCTGGTGCAAATATCTTTTTTGCAAAGCGACTGTTGGTCTTTGGATATACTCCTAGTAGAGGAATTGCAGGATCTATAGGTCTATTTTTAGATCCCTGAGTGTTCTCCAAACTTCTTTCCAAAAGGGAAGTATTAGCTTGCATTTCCACCAGCAGTGCAGAAGTGTTCCCTTTTCTCCACATTCACACCAATATCTGTAGTCTTGGGATTTTGTTATATGGGCTACTCTTCCTGGAGTTAGATGGAATCTCAAAGTGGTTTTGATACCAGATTCAGTTCTCTCGATACCTGTAGTACATGATTCAGAGAAGGTACAAAATTTTCCTCATTCCTTCCTTTCCAAATTAGGATCAGCAGGAGAAAAACATTTGAAAGAGGAAAAAAATAGTTCTTTGAATTTGTGACTCTTGTGGATTTGGTTTATTTATCTTTAGCCTCCCAGAATGACCTTTATTATCCATGTGTGTGTTGTTTGTCATAAAAAGGAAAAGCATAATTAGATTCTCCTTTCATCTTGTTCTACGTTTTGAGACCTTGGCTTCGTAACAAGGGAGGTTTTCTCCTCTGGTCTCCACCAGCCTGGCAGGCACAAATCACCTGACTTGTGTTAGGCAGCTACCCAGCTGATTACGAGTCTGTCTGTCCTACTGTACCAGCTCTCAGGCCAGTTTGTCTTAATCTTCATTGGCTTGTTAACCGTGAGGGTCTCCACCTTCACTAATGGGATGAAACCAAAATCTATAGAATGAAGAGATATATTCTGAGCCAAGTACGAGTGCCCAATGACCTGGGGAACTGCACTCAAGAAGCCTTCAGTAAACAGTACCAAGGTGTTTGGGTCACAGCTTGGTTTTATAGATTTTTAGTGAGACAGGAATTGTAGGTAAAATCATAAACCAATACATGGAAGTTACAGACGAGTTTGGCACAAAAAGATGGGATATTGTGAAGCAGGTTTTACAGGTCATGAGAGGGTTCAAAGACTTTTGATTTGTAATTGGTTAAAAAAATAAAGTTTTGACTACAAGCTTGGGATCAATAGAAAAGAATAGGAAGATACAGCAAGCCACAATATGTAAAAAGTGATCTGTTAAACAAAATGACGGCCTGCAGGCATTATCTCACTTTTGCTTTGCATGGTCTTGAATCTGGTTGGCAATCAGTTTAAAATCCAGAAAGGAGAAGAGTACGTAAAGGTGTCCAAACCTCCCTTCCCTTCATGCTCAAGAATGCAGTTGCTTTTTGTTTGTTTGTTTGTTTGTTTGTTTTAAGGTTTTCCTGGGGTCCACTCAGCCAAGAGGGGGTCCATTTAGTTGGCAAGGGACTAAAATTTTATTTCACTTTATACTTTCTTAGGGTGTCTTTGGGAGAAACTTTAAATCTTGAATGGGACTGCACGTTTTTCACCCTCTTGGAAATGTAATTCTTCCATCTATGGTTTTCAGCCATAAGGCAGCTTATTGTTAGCAATTTTCCCTGTCCCCCGGACAGCTTTTATTTTCCTATCTGTCTTACTGATTGCTGCTTCCTTTAGATGTTCCATCTTTGAGGGACACATGGGTTAGCAGACCTTTGTGTGCAGGCAGCCAACAAAAAGGTTGGGAGCCCCAAGAATATGACCAGATAAAAATGAAACTTTTTTTTCTTTCGGCTCTCTCTTTTATTTATTTATTTATTTTTATTAAATCGTAGCTGTGTACATTAATGCAGTCATGGGGTACCACGTGCTGGTTTTATATACAATTGGAAAGGCTATGTTAACCAGTTTAATGAAAATATTTCAAATTGGATCTCTTTTGATAGGGATCTGGCTCTTTTAAGGGCTGCATCTTTTGCCCCCTTTTTAAGAGCCTGGTTAAAACCATAAAGAAGTTAAATTAAATTTAACCTTAGCTGCCTCCTTACCTGATGTAGGTTTGGCCTGCCCTGAAGGTTTCTTTGAACACAGTGAACTATAACCTAACCTCGTGTCAATCACTAAGTTTTCAACCAATCAAAAGTGGTCAACTGTTCAACCATGTTCAAATAGGGCCACTGAGTGTTAACCATGCCAGCTGCGTCTATACCTCACTTTGGTTTTCTGTACATCACTCATATTTTCTGTATGTCACTTTCCTTTTTCTATTCATAAATCTTTAACCATGAGGCAGTCATAGAGTGTTTCAGAGCCTGCTTTCGTTCAGGGCTACCCAATTTTCAAATTGTTCTTTGCTCAACTAAACTCTGCTAAAATTAATTTGTCTAAAGTTTTTCTTTTGACAAAGGGCTTCTTGATTTTGCTGTGTGCATGGTTGTAATTTTGGTCTTGGGTCACTTATAAGATAAACCTTGGGCATAGAATTTTGTCCTGCATTTGTTTGCTTTGCCTTTTCTCCTAAACTAAAATGAAAACATATACTCAGAAAGAAAATATATTAAAAGTATATTAAAACATTGAAACAGAAATGTTTTGATTTCCATCGTAGTTGGATATGTGCTAATTAAAAACAGTTAAAGATCATACAGATAGATGAACAGTCAACCCCTAGATATCAACCAGACTACAAACCAAATTCTCTGCAGAATTAAAAGCAACTGTCCTTGTCTTGCAACTTAAGTCTTTACAAAAATAGGAATGTGCCTCTAAAAGTAACTCACACCCTACTTAGTCAAACCAATCCCAAACTTCACCTATTCTTCTTAGGATGTCTGCTAATACTGTAAAATATCAGGCCACCGGAAACAGAACTGTCCTAATAATTAAAGTCTAAATAATAATTATTCCTAGGCCTCTAATAGGCAAATAAGCCACCCAAAACTCCTTCTGGGTGAAAATTTACATTATTTCTCTGTTTTTAAGATGTAAATTTCCTAATCAGTCTTATCTGACAAACCATTCCTTTTAAAAAACAAACTACAAGAGGATAATACTCAGAGGACAAAAAGAGGAAAAAGCCAAGACCATTTACTGTTAGTCCCAGGGGAAGCTAATAATGAGATATTTTAAAGGATTTTTTAAAGAGCTCTGGGTCAGAAGTCTTCATTGAAAGCTGTTACATAAGCTATAATTTTTTTTTGAGGCTTCTTTGCTCTATTTGATACCACTACCATTTATAAATTAGTGAGTTTTATATCATACCTGCCTCATGGCTAAAAATTTTTAAATGAAAATTGTAGTATCTTATGTCTTGCATTATTTTTAGGTATATATGTGTATATGTATGTTGCACACTTTGTCTACATGGTATAAAATCCATGAAAAATTTCACACTGAATTAAAGATAAGTGAGTGAAGTGAGTGCTCATAAATTAAATATGAGGCTTGACAATTAAGTCTGTGAACTCATCCTAGAAAAAGTGCCACATACGTCACTGAAGACACTACAGTCACCTCAAAACACTCCAAGTGGGATTTATCCCAGGGTCTCAAGGCTGATTCAATATACATAAATCTGTAAGTGTAATTCAACACATAAACAAACTTAAAAATAAGGACCATATGATTCTTTCAATTGATGCAGAAAAAGCTTTTGATAATATCCAGCATCCCTTCATGATCAGAACACTTAAGAAAACTGGTATAGAAGGGACATTTCTTAAATTAATAGAGGCCAATTACAGCAAACCCACAGCCAATGTCGCATTGAATGGAGTTAAATTGAAAT
>CAUYPK010171218.1:0-22418 GCA_963574355.1 Loris lydekkerianus
TTTTTCCATGACTTAGCAATTGTGAATAGGGCTGCAATAAATATTCTGGTACAAATATCTTTGTTGTGATATGATTTTTGGTCTTCTGGGTATATGCCCAGTAGAGGAATTACAGGATTAAATGGTAGGTCTATTTTTAGATCTTTAAGTGTTCTCCATATATCTTTCACTTGTGGTGCATCTTAAAATGGTATATGTGAAACTTAGTAAATGTGGAATGTAAATGTATTAACACAATAACTATGAAATTGCCAGGAAGGCTATGTTAACCAGTGTGATATAAACGTGCCAACCGGTTTGTGAAACTAGTGTATGATGCCCCATGTTCATATCAATGTACACAGCTATGATTTAATTAAAAAAAAAAAAAAAGTAAAAGCAATATTTTTCTGTGAAAAAAAATAAAATAAAATAAGATATGTGCAGTGTGCATAGGAATTTGTTCATAGTTGTTTTTTTTTTTTAAACTATAGTCTGGCCCTCCAACAGTCTGAGGGACAGTGAACTGGCCCTCTGTTTAAAAAGTTTGGGGACCCCTGGTAGCAGATATGTTGTTAGTAAGAAATTGAATAAAATAGGAGAACCACCTGAGTCTCAGAGGATTTGTCTTTAATTGACATTTTTTAAAAAGAAAGAAATATACAAATAAGAGGGCTGTAACAGGGTTTGCATCGTTTAGACTAGTGGTTCCTAAAATTTGGCCCTGAAGCAACAAATTTAGTGTCATCTTCTGGAGAATCTATTAGAAATGCTAATTCTTGGGGCTACCCCCAGATTTATTGGATCAGAAACTCTGGGAATGAGGCCCAGCAGTCTGTGCTTTAATATACCTTCCAACTGGTTTTGAAGTGTGCTGAAGTTTAGGAACCTAGCCCTAGTCATATGGATTTCATTGTGATCACCTGCTTGTTAAAATACAGATTCTGATTCAGTAAGTCTGGGTGGGCCCTGAGAGTCTGCCTGTTTAAGAAGCTCCCAAGTGATGCTGATGCTGCCAGGCTGTGAGCTACACTTTGAATATTGAGGCAGCTTCTTCTGTAAAGAGTCACCATTTTTAATTTCTAGTCTTTGTTCAGAAGATTCTTTTTTGGCATTATTGGCAATGCATTTAAAGCAGATAAAAAGGATCTTCTAAAAAGAGCTTTGGCATCTCCTACAGTACCATGTTGTTCAAACGCACTTGGCAAATTCACTACTAACAACTTTCTCAATATTCTCTAGGACCCTTTTAGAAAAGGGTCCTTGCTTAACTTTAACTAGTCACCTCTTCACTAGAACTTTCAGACCCTAAATCCCACTCCAAGTTGATGACCACATCTTGGTGTCCTCCTCCCCCAGAAGTCCTGCTCACCCAGACTGCTAAAAGCTCTGCTCTCAGGGAAGCCCCCTGTTGCCCTGACCTGCCAGCAGTTGATTACAGTCTCAGACCCTCAACTTACTTTCTCACCCCACTTCTTGCTTTTAGTAGAAAATGCCTTCACAAAATAGTGAGGTAGCTTAAATGGATTGTCTAAGCATCAAAGTTTATCTCTCCTTCATATAAACTTCCTCTCGACTCTTTCATATTGACTGCACTCAGTTCTCTCCATAGGGGTCCAGCGTGCTGCGCAGAAGGGCTCACCTGAACTTGGCCTGTAACCACCCTTTCTTTTTCAGAATCACCTTGAGAAATCCAGCTCCTCAAAATCCTTCAGCATTCTTCCCTAAACTGAGGATATGATGTAACATATTCTTGGTGAAGTGATAGCAATTGATAATGACTTATGTAATACTCCACCTAAAGATGTTTATATTTAACTGTAAAATACCTGTAAAAGGCAACCTATAGTTTCTAAATGTTGGTGATTCTAAGGAGTACTTGGAATGCTTGTTAAAAATGTAGACGCTCGGGCATTGCCTATAACTTGATATACTGAAATCTCTTGAGAAGGGACACAGTGTTTGCAAGTGGGGATTTTTTTCCCTGACATTCCTTGGGAAATGTATCTCTTTTTCTCAATACTAACTAAAAAAAAATCATTCAAAAAATCAGGAACACTGTAAAAGGCATTGTAATTTTCCTATAAGAATTAAAACTTACAAGCTGGCACAGAGTCTATCTAAGAATTCTACTAACTCAAGTCAAGCAAGAGCAGGAAACAGGGACATGTGGAGTCGCAAGTCAGGGTTGAGAATTCTGGGATCAGAAGTAGAGGAGGGAGGAGAAACAGCTCAGCAGTCAGGATGCCACAGCGCCTTGCTTGTAGCTATCACATTTTCGGCATACAGTCATGACCCTATCTGTTGCTAAGAGTGAGTCATTCTTGAAATCAAAATGATTATTTATGTGTTTACACATAATAAATATATTTTATATGAATTCTAGATGACTAAAAATATACTAAGTTTTGAAAACAAGATTCATCTTTCCCAGCATGTGATTCACCATACAGCTGTTAATCTTGTTATGAGATCCAGATATTGTGTTATTTTAATGCCATCCAATAATGTTCCCTGACATTTTCTGGTAATGAAATATTCACCAAAAATGAATATTAATTCATGAAATAATATCAATTTTAACCAAAAACAAACAAAAAAACAAGCAAAATTGGAGCAAGCAAAGTCTTTTCCTTGGTAAATAGAAAATATCTTCCATAAAGCAACAGGTATCCACCCTCCTGTCCAGCTTGAAGATTCCAAAGCCCCACTTAACAATGCAACTGAAATGAAAGAAAATTTTCTGCATTCTACTAAGAAACATAATTCTTTTTTTTTTTTTAATCATAGCTGTGTACATTAATGCAATCATGGCAATCGTGGGGTACAACATGCTGGTTTTACAGAAAATTTGAAACATTTTCATCAAACTGGTTAACATAGCCTTCATGGCAAATGTCATATGTACCCTTGTAAGATGCACTGTAGGTGTGGTCCCACCAATTACCCTCTCTCCACCCATCTTCCCCCCTTCCCCTTCCCTCCCTCTCCCCCTTCCCCTTCTTCTTGGGCTATAATTGGGTTATAGGTTTCATAAGAAAGCTATAAATTGGTTTCATAGTAGGGCTGATTACATTGGATACTTTTTCTTCCATTCTTGAGATACTTTGCTAAGAAGAATATTTTCCAGCTCCATCCATGTAAACATGTAAGAGGTAAAGTCTCCATCTTTCTTTAAGGCTGAATATTCCATGGTATACATATACCACAATTTATTAATCCATTCGTGGGTCAATGGGCACTTGGGCTTCAAGTCAAGACTATCAAACAGAGAAATGTATGTTTTGTTTGTTTTTTCATTTTAATAATGATAATTTTTAGACATTTAATGTTTGTGTTAGTATGTCGCAGTTTTTAATAATTTTTAAATGATATTTATTTCTCATTAATAGTCTCAGATTTTAATGTTTTCTATTCCTAACATCTATGTCAAGTACAGAAAATTTTGCATGCTGTCAAAATATGTAATTTTGCTGCAATATATTGGTGAATAATCAACATATTGATTGTTGTTACCTATTTATTATTCTATTTTTTCCACAGTATACCACTGAAACTTTTAGTATAACCATATCACAAAAGATTCATTGTTTATTTTTATGATCACATATTATTTAAAGACACAAAGAAAGTATTTCAAAAAATACAAAATAATTTATGATTAAGAAAAATTCAATTTCTCATCCTAAATCCCAAATCCTAACAATTTGAAAACACTAGTGGGACACAGAGATCTGCATCTTTTGTGAGCACTCCAGGTCATGCTAATGCAAATATCCTGAATGGACAGCCCTACAAAATACTGTTCTAAAGCAGCTGAGTCTGTTCATAGTCTTAGGCATTTTAGGAGAGTAGTTAGAAAGACTGCAGTTAGAGAGGCCCTGGGGAGGAAGCCTTCCTCATCTTTGCAGTCATTCCTTGGATAACATCACAGAAATTGAAGTTACATCAGATTGCTCACATATGACATCAGCATAGTATTAGCTATTTTTATACCTTATTAAGATAATTAACATAAATGACACATCAAAGCACCTTTTGAAAACATGTCTGGCACATGAAAATTCCCTCCCTCCTTAATTACCTTGTCCTTCTATGAACCCAGAGTGTTGTTTTTTTTCCCCCATCTATCTCTTTTTTTTTTTCTTTTTTTTTTTAATTAAATCATAGCTGTGTACATTAATGTGATCATGGGGCACCATACACTGGTTTCATAGCCCGTTCAACACATTTTCATCACACTGATTAACATAGCCTTCCAGGCACCTTCTCTGTTATTATCCTAAGACATTTACATTCCACATTTACTAAGTTTCACATATACCCTTGCAAGATGCACCGCAGGTGTAATCCCACCAATCCCCCTCCCTCTGCCTATCTCCCCTCCCTCCCTTCCCTTTCCCCCTTCCCCCTATTCTTAGGTTGCAACTGGAACCCAGAGTTTTATAGCAACTTGTAAGCCATATATTTAAGACATGACTTTTCTCAGTAAAGCAGACTGTGCCTTTAAGGCTTATCAACATAAGCCTGTGAGTTGGGAAGAGAATAGCAATAGTGTCCCAAACGGCAGCCAAGAGGTGTGTGCCCAGTGAGACTAGATTAACTGGGTTGCTTTGCGTCTGTTAGAATTCAGGTCACATCTTTGCTATAAACATGGATACTGCATTCTTTACAGCAGATGCCAGATGCTTCCAGATTTTGAAGTGATGGCTCTCCAAGCTTGTGCTTTGAGAATTATAGTCATAAACACAGAAAAGTATGCCCATAAACAGTAGTTTGGGACTCTTGTTTGCTTTATACTCTATGTTAATTGACTTAACCAAATGATTTATGTTTATGTAAAGTGTAATTTCAGAAGAACATTAAAAAGAATACAAGCTAATGCATTAAATTAACTTCACATGAAACATAGCATATCACAGGACATGCTAATCTCACAATCTTATGTTTGTGTGTGAATTTTTCTATGCATATTTTAAGGAAAGTAAGAAATGTAATGTTAACTGTAAGCTAAATCGTATTATTTACTGAATATTTTGTAATTGGAGAGGCAGTTGATAGACAGTCTTGTGAAAAGGACTATTTATTTCCACTTTTAATTAGTCAGTTTTCCTGGTTCTTAGAACACATCTTATCCCACAGACCTCATTCACTGACATTTCAAATCACACTAAATCATTGATTCCTAAATGCATACTTTCTTTACTTTCTAAAAAGTACTTAAAACATTTTATTCTATCAGGAGGAATGAATCTCTGCAAAAAAAAAAAAATGGTTGTGTCTAGTTGGAGCTTCCAAAATATGAATTTGAGTTATAGGCATGTGGCTTCATTTTCACAACTGAATACCGTAGTTTCTCTCTTTTTATGGAAAACAGAACTTCACCCAACTTTGAATCACTGTGCCTGGGGCCCAGCCTTGTCTTTGTGCTTACAATGTGTTCAATACACATTGTATTGTGTTCTCAACAATTGTGAGAGTCAGGTGCCCACATTCTTCATTCTTTAGGGTTCTGGGCACATGTTGATAAGTTTCGCCTGCAACTATTCTAGTGTCTCATAGTACTGACTTTTGGGAGGATGGAAATCCTTCCTTGTGTATGAACACTGTGTTCTACAGTGATGGAACATTCCCCTTTGGAATGTTCACCAGCTTTGGCTGGTGAATTTCTTCAGGATAAGTATTACACACCCCTTCGTGGATCCTCAGAGTCTCCAGTCAAGTCCAGAATAAGGGATTAGGTGCTGAAGTAAAATGAGTCAGCCCTGGGCAAACCTCTTATTCAGAGCATTGCTGAGGACTGAGCTAAAATCCAAAAGGAGCTGACTCACCAGGGCATAATTTTATTAGGGAAGCAACTAGTCACCACATGTGGAACTTAGAATGTTATAGCATAATTTACATACAGTAAAATCTACTGTATTTAAGGCTTCATAATATTTCATGGTATAAATATACCACAATTTATTAATCTATTCATGGGTCTCTGGGAACTTGGGCTTCTTCCATGACTTGGCTAATATGAATTGAGCTGCAATGAACGATCTGGTGCAAATATCTTTGTTATAAAGTGATTTTTTGTCTTTTGGATATACACCTAGTAGAGGAACTGCAGGGTCAAATAGCAGGTCTACTTTTAGATCCCTGAGTATTCTCCATACTTCTTTCCAAGTGCAGAAGTGTTCTCTTTCCTTGCATCCACGCCAACATCTGTAGTTTTGGATTTTGTTAGGTGGGCCACTCTTATGGGCATCAGATGGTATCTCAAAGTGGTTTTGACTTACATTTCTCTGATGATTAAAGATGATGAGCATCTTTTCATGTGCCTGTAGGCCATGCCCCCATCTTCTCCAGAGAGGCTTCTGTTCAAGTCCCTTGCCCACCCTGAGATAGGATCACTTGTTCTTTTCTTATTAATAAGTTTGAGTTCTCTGTAGATTCTGGTTATCAAATCTTTGTCAGAAACATAACCTGCAAATATCTTCTCCCATTCTGAGAACTGTCTGCTTGCTTTACTTAACTGTGTTCTTGGCTATGCAGAAGCTTTTTAGTTTGATCAGATCCCAGTAATGTATTTTTGTTGTTGCTTCAATTGCCAGTGGGTCCTCCTTATAAAGTATTCTCCCAGGTCAATTTCTTCCAGTTTTTCCCCTGCACTCTCTCCAAGAATCTTTATAGTTTCAGGTCTTAAGTTTAAATCTTTTATGCAGTGAGAGTCAATTTTTGTTAATTTGTTTTTTAAGGTCAATTTTTCTTTTTGTTTGTGAAAGGTGTGGGTCCAGTTTCAGTCTTCTATAAGTCACCAGCCAGTTCTCCCAGCACCATTTGTTAAATAGGGAATCTTTCCCCCAATTTATATTTTTGATAGGTTTATCGAAGATCAAATGACAATAAGTGTCTAGGTTCATCTCTTGGTTCTCAATTCTGTTCCATACATCTACCTCTCTATTTTTGTGGCAGTACCATGTTGTTTTGATCACTACAGATTTATAGTATAGATTTAAGTCTTTTAGCATGATTCCTCCTGATTTGTTTTTATTTCTGAGTAATGTCTTGACTATTTGATGTTTTTTTCTGTTTCCATATAAAACTAGGTACTATTTTTTCCAGATCTTTAAAGTATGACAGTGGTGCTTTAATAGGGATTACATTAAATTTGTATATTGCTTTGGGTAATGTGGACATTTTAACAATGTTTATTCTTCCCAGCCATGAGCATGGTATGTTTTTCCATTTGTTAACATCTTCAGCTATTTCTTTTCTCAGAGTTGGAATATTATGCAGCCTTAAAAAATATGGAGACTTTACCTCTTTTATGTTTATATGAATGGAGCTGGAACATATCCTACTTAGTAAAGTATCTCAAGAATGGAGGAAAAAGTATTGAATGTACTCAGTACTATTACAAAACCAATTTAACAGTCATTCACACTTTTATATGAAGAATAGATCACAACTATGGCCCAGGATGAAGGAGGGAGGGAGAAAATGGGAGGGTAGGGGAGAGATCATATTGAGGGAGGGTGAATGGTGGGATCACACCTATGGTACATGTCTTAACACAATAATTAAGTAAATGAAGTGAGGGAAATATTAACCAGTACAATGTAAGCATTCCAAATTCCAAATTGTATATGAAATCAGCACATTGTACCCCATAAATGCATTAATTTATACATAATCTACCTCTTTATGATTTAGTAAAAAAAAAAAAAAAAAAAGAAGAAGAAGAAAAGAAAAATCTACTGTGTTTACTGGTGTTTAATTCTGCAAGTTTTGATAAGCAAACTGAAATGTAACTACCACCACAAGCAAAATATAGAACAATTCCTTCCCTTCTCCAACCAAGTTCCCTTTATAGTCAACTCCATCATTAACCCCAGTCCCTTACAACCCCTGATCTGTTTTATCTCCTTGTACTATTGTTTTTTAAAAGATATCATATAAATGTGACGACAGCATGTAGCCTGTTGACTCTGGACTCTTTCGGTTAGTTTAGTGCATTTAAGAATTATCCACCTTGTCCCATTTCCTTATACATTACTGAGCAGTAGTCCTTTATATGAATGTTCCAGATTTGTTTATCCATTTCCCAGCTGAGGGATGTGAGAGTGGGTTTCAGTTTGAGCCAAGTATGAATTAAGTCACTATATATATTTGTGCAGACATTTTTGTGTGAGCACAGGTTTTCATTTCAGTTGGGTAAATATTAATATCTAGGAGTGTGATTGCTGAGTCTTATAGTAAGTGTATATTGAGTATTATTAATCCATCAAAGTATTTTCCAAAACATCAGTATCATTTTATATTCCCGCCAGCAATTGTGAGAATTCCAGCTGATCATCATCATAGCTGGTACCTGTGATTACCAGATTTAAATTTTGGATCTTTACATATGTACAGTATGTTTTCTCACTGGGGTTTTGTTTCTCATTTCCCTAATTTATGATGTTAAGTTAAGCATTTTTTAATATGTTTATTTGATATTTGCTTATTTTCTCAGGGGAAATGTCTTTCGATCATCTCTCTTTTTTATTGGACTTCTGTTGTCTTATTAATGAGTTTCAAGAGTCTTTTATTTTAATATTCTATAAGCAAGTCCTTTCATAGATATGTGATTCATAAATATGTTCTCCTTTTAATATATTTATTTATAAAATAAATCTATGTCTTGTCTTTTCATTCTATTAACAGTATAATTTCAAGAGCTTCTTAATTCTGATAAAATACAATTATAGTATTTTTGTCCTATAGATATCATACTTTTGGTCTCATATTTTTAAGAATCTCTGCCTAAACCAAGCTCACACATTTTCTTTATTTTTTTCCTAGAAGTTTTATGATTTTAGAGTTTATATTTAGACCTATAATCCATTTTAAGTAAATTTTTGTATGGAGTGTGAGGTATGAATAAAACCCTTTTATTTCAGTTTTATTATTATTATTTTGCCTATGGACTGCCAATTTTTCCAGCACCAACTCTTGAAAGAGCAATCATTTCTTCAACAAATTCCCTTTGTAATTTTTTTGATTTCTCAGCTCTCAATTCTATTCAATGTATCTAATTGTCCACTTTATGTCCGTACTTCTCTTGATTATTCTATAGTAACTTAGAAAAATTAATTAAATAAGATGATGTGAGTCTTCCAAATCTATTTTTTTTTAAATGGTTAAGCCCATTTTTGGTCCCTTTCATTTCTATGTGAAATTTAAAATTAGAAAATGAGAATTTTATTGTTGTCTTTCTGCTTCAGAGATTTTCAGCCTGCACTTTTTTTTTTTTTTTTTTTTTGTAGAGATAGAGTTTCACTTTACTGCCCTTGGGGGAGTGCCGTGACATCACAGGACTCACAGCAACCTCCAGCTCATGGGCTTCAGCGATTCTCCTGCCGAGCAGCTGGGACTACAGGCACCCACCACAACGCCCGGCTATTTTTTCATTGCAGTTCGGCCAGGGCTGGGTTTGAACCCGCCACCCTGGGTATATGGGGCCAGCGCCCTACTCACTGAGCACAGGTGCCACCCCAGCCTGATCATTTAAACTAATTGAAAATTTTTAGCACCAATGTATCACAATTAAATGTTTGTTGATTGTTAGTTTCATATTCTAAAGGGTTACTGATAACAATGTATATCTGAGTAGTTGATCTTGATGGATCTTAAAACATTTAAGCTAATTGAAAATTTTTAGCACCAATATATTACAATTAAATATGTGTTGATTGTTAGTTTTATATTCTAAAGGGTTACTGATAACAATGTATATCTGAGTAGTTGATCTTGATGGATCTTAAAATGAGTAAGAATTCATTAAAAAAAAAAAAAAAAACTAAAACAGTTAGAAACAAATATTTCTTTCTTTCTTTCTTTATAAGAGGAAGGGCTTTATTCAGGAGCCAGGAGCTTATGACATAGAAGAATTCCAAATGGCCCGCTCCCAGACTAGCTTGGTCTTTCCCTTTTTATTAGCAGTCAAAAAGTTCCACCCCATAGGTACCCTTCTCACTGGCCAGTTTGAATCAAGCTGGAGATGCTATTCCAGCCCCTACAGAACTACAGGATTTCACAGAACTTGGAAATTTCCAAGTTCCAGGAAGTTAAGTTTACAAATTCCCAAGAGTTGAGTCACCATGGAGAGGACCTCACAGGGGTATCCTTTATATTTCTATGTTATCATAGATTATTAGAACTGTAAGTACTAAGTCAATCGATGAGTCACAGGAAAAGTTTGTCAGATCTCACAATGACATTAAATCAACTTTCTGCATTGTCTTTGTCCCCTAGTGTTTATATATACTCATATTCTCCTTGCTTAATAGAAAGTCTAGTTTCTTCAAGTATTTATGCCATATAATGAAACATATGAATTGACAAGTACTTCTCACACTCTTAACTACCTTACTGTGGACATGCATAAATATATGAAAACAAGCATCAGGCAGCACCATTGTCTTCCAAATGCATTATCTTATAGATGAAGAAATGCTTCTGTTAATGGAAAAAAAGGAAAACTCAAACTCTGTAAAATAATTTAAAGAGATTTTTCTGAGCTGAGTGTGTGTGACCATGGCTCTAAGCACATGTTTTCAAGAGATTAGGAGAAAACGTGCCTACAGTAGTAGAGTTACAGTTTGTTTAAATTCATGGAGACAGAAATCACAAGTAAGATCACAAGCCTATACGTGGAAGGTGTACAGTGGTTTGGCACCAAAGGGCAGGATTTCTAGAAGGGTGGGGGCTTGCTTTGGCAAAGATTTTTTTACCTAAATCAAGAAAGAAAAGACTCTTTTATTTAACACTGTTTTTATATTGATTTTCCTTTCAGTTTTCTCAGTGGAAAATGTTGGGTTTATTTATAGATAGCTACTATGCTAATGCTAATTAGAATCCTTGCTAGAGTAACTTCACCCATATTTACTACCTATGTCCTCAATTAATAAACTGCTTTACAATATAATCGGGGTCTAACATCCATAATGTACAAGTGAATATTTTTAAGTTTCCACTAGAACAGATTAAGCATTTCTCATGTGCCAAGTACTGTACTATGCCCTAAAGATATTAATTAACTAATTAAAAAAACGTAGCCAGGCATGGTATTGTTAATGTCATAAAATACCCAGTTTTCATAACTTCCTAATTCTCAAGTAAACACGACACCTTAATAAGCATTGTGTTTAAATTGTTGTCATAGATTATCAAAATTACCCAAGAAAAAGATTTCATAAGAGAAAAATTTGTGTTTATGAAGAAAAAAGTTATGTGAGTAAGAATTTGAAACTATTTTTAAAATTTTTTTTAGTTTGGAACTTTTACTGTACTCTGCCTAACCAATCACATAACTCAACTAAAAATAAATTTCTTAAAAAGCAAAAAAATACATTGAATGTTTGGTTTATTGCCTTTATAGGGAAAAACATTGATTTATCTTCCTTTTTCAAAGGGTTGTTTTAATATTATGTGAAAATAATTTCATTACCTGAAATAAATCAGCTATTGTCTGCTCTTGAGTGAATATTCTTTGAAGTTCAATGTTTTGCTCTCCTTTTGAACAGTCATACCAATTTAGTAGAATAAAAGGACTAAGTTAAAATGGATTAAATGTAATATACCTTTTTAAAACTGCTGCTTAATCTGAATTTTTCCAAAATTTCTGAAGGACAAGACAAAAATCTTAAGAAGAAATATCTGGTCTTCTAAGGTCTGGTGAATTGACACATTGTTAGAGACACAATTTGGAGGAATGACTTCCAGATACAAATGCTATTTCTGCCTTTTATTGGCTCTGGGACCTGATATAAATTGTTTCGCATATCCGTGTTTTCTTTATCCTTAAATTGAGGCAGAGATTATGAATTTCAGAATCAAATAAGACAGAATATATGAAAACTCTTAGTAGAGTGGTTTGCTAATTGTAGGTAATCAGTAAAACTTAGTTAACTCTAAATATGACATGACATCCTCAGGCTCTTGAAATAGAAACAATCCTAAGAACTTGTTGTAAAATCATTGAGGAGAAAGCAGCCCTACACTTGGCAGGCATTCTACTAGAGCCAGAAAAGTGCAGGAGAGGCAAATTCATTCTCCACTTCAGATAAGGAAATTTAGGGCCTCATTTGACTTGATGTTTCTTACATCTGGTACCTCTAGGCCTCTGTCACTAACCCTTGGAAAGTTGTATAGTCATTATCACCAAGAAAATAGAAATAAAATAAAGAAAACATGGAAGTAGTTTCACAATCTCTCCCACATTGATGGCTGCATTGAGATATACTGACTTCATCCAGAAGCTTTGAGCTGCCTTGATGACTCTTCAGTCTCCAGAGTCCCTTCCTGGCATCAGATCTATAGTGGCAGAAGAGTATAAAGTCCCTCTCATAAATCACCAGGAACTTAGTCATCACATTGTTGTTTCAAGCTGCCTTTTAGTTAGTAGATTTAAGATGAATGAATAATCTGTTTCCAAAAATCTGTATTGTGTTTACTCCCTAAAAGAATCACCCCATTGATTCTTTTTATGTTTTGATTCACGGCTTTCCTTGTGAATTTGGGAAAATGCAGTCATATTTGAAAATAGAATTAAGGTTACATTAAGTTAAGAACATAGCTACTATCTGACATCTGGCTTGGGATTTTAAAGCGAACTTTTAAAAATAAACAATTATGGTTTCTCTCCTACATGTTAAGTAGGATTTATGTACAACCCAAAGTTCTAGAAAGGATAGTACCAAAAATGTTTGTTAGTAAACATCTAAAGTATGCAGATGGAATTTTGTACTTCATAATGACAGGTTTTATAGCAATTTTCCAAGTAACAAATTGAGAAGAGAAAGATTTGGGCCAAAGCTTCAGCTCTGTCTTCAAGCTATTGTATGACTTCGGGCAATTTGGTTACTTCTCTGGTCCTCATTTCTCACCCACGTATAATGGACAGGTGGAATCAAACTATCTCTAAGCCCCCTCTAAATCTCAAAAGTCTATAATTCTCTAAATAAGTCAGGTAATTCATACATATTTAAGAAATGTCTATGGTAATGAAGGGACATGTATAAAATTTTCTATAACCTTTTCTTGAATACCCATTTTACAGCAATGTATTTTGGTTCAATACATAATTATCATTTGGGATGTGGAGCAATCCTCATTAGAAAAGCCAACCAATGAGTATTCAGCACCTGCTTAATGTAAGCATAAATTCTTATAATCGCAATTGATTACTTTTCTCTCAAAATGAATTAAACCTCTTTAAAAAAATTAATACTATAATATTTAAAAACCTTTCAGTCACTTAATGCATAAGTTCTAGTAACAAAATGTCTCTGTTGGTGTTCTTTTTATTTATTTCTCTAAAAGTATCAGACATTTTTGGTAAACAAATAATTGATTTTAATTTTCCAGAAACTGGCTATTCTGACAAAAAATAACTAGAAATGATTAATAAGATTTTTTTAAATTTAAATACACACATAGCTTGACTAGAAAGTAAGGGATCATGGAGACATGGTGATCACCCTTGTATCCCATATCACCCATAGCCTTGATGGTGTACGGAGGACACTTGTAAATTGCTATTAACTTTTTTCACAGTGTGCTTTCTAAATATTTATGGAAGGAGCTTTGTGGGTGACTAGGTCATGGGGTTTAGCATTCATGTAAAGGATTAGTGTCCCTTATGATGATGCCACAGCATAAAACCCTGGGAAGACAGAGTAAGATCTTGTCTCAAAAAAAAAAAAAAAAAAAAAATAGAGGTTCCAGAGAACTACCCTGTCCTTCCACATAGGCCACAATTAGAAGGCACCATCTATGAACTAAAAAGTCAACCTTCACAAGACACTGGATTTGTTGGTGTCCTGCACAGCCTCCAGAACTATGAGAAATAAATCCTGCTGTTTATAAACTACATAGTTTATGACATTTTCTAATAGCAATGCAAGTGAACTAACACTGCAGTCCCCAACCCCCAAGCTGCCATAGACAGTTCCTGTTTGAAACCAGGCCACATGACAGGAGGTGAGCAACAGGAGAGCAAGTGAAGCCTTGTGTTTACAGCCGCTCCCCATGACCAGCATCACTGTCTGAACTCCACCTCCTGTCAGATCGGCAGCAGCATTAGATCTTCATAGGGGTGAGAACCGTACTGTAAAAAAAGTGATGCAAAAGATCTAGGTTGACGGCTAGGTGCCCATCGCACAGTGGTCAGGACGCCAGCCACATACACCTATGCTGGTGGGTTCGAACCTGACCTGGGCCAACTAAAACAATGACAACTGCAACAAAAAAATAGCCACGTAGTCCCAGCTACTTGGGAGTCTAAGCAAGAGAATCACTTAAGCCCAAGAGTTTGAGGTTGCTGTGAGCTGTGATGCCACGGCCCTCTACCGAGGGTGACAGAATGACACTCTGTCTCACAAAAAAAAAAAAAAAAAAAAAAAAATCTAGATTGAGAATCTAATCTTCTGCCACCCTGGCCATGCTAAAATTGTCTTCCATGAAACTGGTCCCTGATGCAAAATGGTTGGGGACTTCCCAACTAAGACACATAGTAAATCAGATAGAAAACAAAACCCAGGGCAAGCCTAAGTTAGGATGTCTCACTAAAAGACCAAACAAGTGAGAATAAGGATGAACTAGAAATGAACCTGTCCTCTAATTACCTCAGTCTATGCAAAGAAACTTACATAACTCCAACCCTGTTAATTGGTAATGGGGAAAAAAACAAAGAATTCTTTTTAAGTTGTTCAAATCCTAGGTACTTTCATAGATTTGCAGTCTAGGTTCATACTACCTGGGTTGTGACATAGAATATAATATGCAGGGGATTTGGTTTAAAGTGGCCTGATTTGCTGTTGCTCCCAGGGACACTGCAAAAACAAACATACTCCTTCCCAGCTCCATAGCTAGTCCAAATGAGATTTGGTACAAATTAGCTCATTTCTCCTTCCTCCATGTGAAGACATGGTAAAAAGTAAAACCTATTTTATAGTAGCTATACAAGCGTGCTGTAATCACCATGTGAAAATCATCCTTTGGATTTCTGAAAACACAGCCTGAACACCCTGGGGCAGCAGAGCTGCAATAGGATCCTCTATGAATCTCAGAAAGACAATTCCAAAAGAGGATGGGCGCATAAGCATAGACAAACACAAAATAAGTCGAAAGATAACGACACATACAATATACCAGGAGCCCCAAACATCATGAATAAGAAGACATCATAGAGAAGAAACATGGCAGCAATGTCAGGAGGCATGAGCTTCAGAGATGTAATTTCTCAAACAGAATATATAAAATGAGAAGACATCATAAGTTTAAAGAAATAAAAATGATTAAAAATATGAGCAAAAAGCAAGGGGCTCTGAAATGTGACTAAGAAGTATTAAGAATAACTAAAGAGAAATATCTATAAAAAGTATAATATTAAAATATAAAACTTAACAGCCTTCAAATTCAATTCAGCCCTTGAACTTAATTTGAAAACTGAAATTAGAGCTAAAGAACTTTTTATAGTATGTTACAGAGATTTAAAAATTGAAGGAAAGATTAAGACACATGGAAAACAGATTAAGAATGACTAACATATGCCTCAACTGATTTAAAAAGAAAAAAACAAAATAATGGCAAGAGGAAACAGGTGAGGAAATAAAAGCTTGCAATTTTAGTGAATTGGTGACAATCTTGAGATTTAGGAAGTCCTGAATATCCCAAGCAGAACTAAGACAAAAGAATGCCCCATTTAGACCAAAAAATAATTTAGCAAAATGACAGAATACCAAAGATGAGATGGTTAGTACTAGCCAACAAAAAATTTGACATTGAAAAGAAATGATAACTAGACTGAGAGCTGACCAGTCAATTATTGTACTAATAATATAGAATCATATCTTCAGTATGTTCACAGAAAAATATTTTTAATCTAGAGCATACATCAAAATATCATGGAAGAATGAGAAGAAAAGGCAAATATTTCAGACATACAAAAACAAAAATTAATTTTTCTGCTAACCAGTTGCCATTAATTAAAGCAGAAGTAAGTGTTCCTACATGCATGTCTGAGATGTCTGAAATGCCAGAAGAAATGTTTGAATAACATGAAAAATATTTAGATTAGTCAAATCACACAGGAATTGTGCAAAATTATAGCAATCAAGGCTTCTTGTTGAAGAAGAGACATTCAAACACCACAAAATACTAACAAAAATGCTATATGGCAGAGGGGTATAGAATTTCATTTTGGGGTGATAAAACATTTGAAAATTGGTGTGGTTATGATTGAAAAACTTTGTAAATTACTCTGATGGTTGAAAAACTCTGTGAATATAATAAACACATTGAATTACATACTTGATATGGTAAATTGTATGGAATGTAATTTATGTCTCAATAAAGCTATTATAAAATAATAATACATTATTACAAAGTTGAGTCGATACAAATATGAATCCAACATATTCATAATGTAAAGAAGAAAAGTCACATGATCATCTCAATAGGTAACGTGTTAATATTCACTATTCATTCACAATAAAAAAACAAGCTTTCCAAACAAGGAAAAGAAATAAGCTTTCTTAATGCTTTAAAAAAATACCCACAAAACCCTACAGCAAATATTACATGGGTGAATGGAAAAAATAAAGCATTCTTATCAATCTCAGGAGCATGACAAAAATCCCCACTGGTCAACATTCTTTGTCTATGGGGTACTGGAAAAGCTAGTTAAAAACCAAAGGGAAGGAGAAGCCCAGGCCTAAGGATGGAAATAATGAAACAAAACTGCTATTAGTTTCAGTTGTTGTGCCTATATTCAAATAATTTCCCAGAGAGCATATAAATAGTTAGTATTAATAAAATTAATAATTTCCCAGAGAGCATATAAATAGTTAGTATTAACAAAATGAATAATTATAAATCTATTTACCAAAACTATAACATTTCTCTATGCTAGCATCAAATAAAAAAAGTAATCTTTAAGAAGATAGTAACAACAAACCATACACAAAATCCATAGGAATAAATATAAAAAAAGAGATGTAATATCTATATGTAGAAACATTATAAACCTTAACTGAAAAATATTAAATGAAAATTTGAATAATTATCAAGGAATACTATATCCACGTGTTGAAAGACACGTTATGAAGGTACTAATACTCTCAAATTAATCCATCTAATCCAGTGTTTTGTTATGTAACTAGACAAACTTGCTCTTAGCTTTATTTGGAACACAAAAGTCCAAGATTCTTTTGAAGACAGAATAAAAAGGAAAGGAATTTGCTCAAATATCAAGATTTATTTAAAAAATGATGTGCTATGAGCCCCAAGATAAATAATTCAGTTAAAAAGGCAATAAGCCCAGAGTAAACACACACATCAATATTTAAATAATGAAAAAACTGATATGGAAATTAAGTGGAAGGATAAACAACATTTCAGGAAATATTGCTAATACAAATAATTATTCATTTAAAGAAAAAAATGAAACGGAGTAAACAGAAGAATTAAACTTATATAGATTTGACTCACATGTGAAAGAGAGTTATAATAATATTGAAAGAAATATAAGAGAATATCTTTATGGTAAGAGCCAAGAAGCACCAAGATTGAAAAATACAACTATAATAAAATTTAGAATTTTTATTACCAGGATACCCCAAAATTAAAAATCAAGCAATAAGAATATTTGAAACTGAAAAGAGATTAGAATACAATATATACCAAGAACTCTATTATATTAATTTAATAACTCAGATAACTCAGTGGAAAAATAGGCAAAAGAATTAAGTAGACACTTGGCAAAGAGAAAATTAAGAAAGACCAATAAACATTTGATACTATGTTTGATACCACTAGGAATCATGGAAACATAAATTAAAACTGCAATATAATAAATTGTCACTCCCATCTATTGTGGAGCAATAGAAACTCTCATATAGTTTGGTGGATATGCCAATTACTATAGTTTCTTTGAAAAACAAAGGCCTAATGTCTAGCAGAGGAGAAGTTCACATGTCCTAAAATCTAGCAAGGCCACTCCTATGCATGTACACTCTCAAGGAATCTTACACGTGGACACCAGGAGATGTGGACAAGAATGAATGGAGAAGCACCTTTTATGATAGCAAGAAACTGGAAAGGTGAGTATATATGAGTTATAGAAAAAAAAAAAAAAAAAAAAAAGACTAATTCATCCGTGGTAGTGCATCATTAGTAAAAATAAGTAAAACAGGACTTTATGCAAAAGCATGCCAGAAAATGGGAAACATATTCTGTATAAAAAACTTGAGCAATAGAATAATATAAATAAGAGGTTTCTTATCATATAAAATTTAAAAAGATGCATGGATGTGATAAAACTATAAAGAAAATCAAGGGAATTGCAAACCCAGATAATAGTATAGTATTTATTTCAGAAGGAGAAAGAATATAGTAAGTGTAGGCCAAAGAAGGAGCTCTAACACTCATTATAATTTACTATTTTATAAGCTGGTAAAGGTTTCAAAGATGTTTGTTATATTTTTTTCTTTTCTACCTACACATGGTGTGCAAACTATTTTTGAATATATTCCACTTCGGCTTACGTAGCTCAGTGATTATGGTGACAGCCACATACAATGGGGTTGGCGGGTTTGAACCTGGCCTCTGCCTGGTAACAACAATGACAACTACAACAAAAAAAATCTGGGCATTGTGGAGGGAACCTATAGTCCCAGCTACTTGAGAGGATGAGATAAGAGAATCGCTGAAGTCCAAGAGTTTGAGGTTGCTGTGAGCTGTGACTTCCAGGTACTCTACTGAGGATAACATAGTGAAACTCTGTCTCAAAAAAACTGACATTAGCATCTTTATCTGTTCTTTTCCACAATTCACTTTCCAACCAGTATTTTGTGTGAACATTTATAAAGCATTCCATTTATTACTTTATGTATGTTTTATAGGTTTTACACATTGATTGGAAACAAAAATAATACATAAATTCAAGTGTCTCTTCTTACTCTGTTTTGATTGAATAGTGATTGATAAGATGTTATTCTTTTGGAGGACTAGAGGACATCAGAATGCTATTATATCGTACCTTACATGCCACAAGTTGCCAACAAATTTTGTTTTAATTGTAGGATTTGTAATTAAAGCATTCAGAAAAGTATCATGAGCTGTGGAGTATAATAAATATCCTTGATTCTTTAAAGTTTGCTGACAGTTCCATTATTCTTTGACAATTAATTATCCCTTTGCTACTTCTGTACAGTGTCTTTCTCTACCCTGCAAGGAAAATGAGAGCTAATTACACATAGTACGAAAACAATGAAAAAAATTCATCCAGCTGTGTGATCTTAGGAAAAGTCATTATTCACCATGGATTTTTAATTCTTTATTTGTAAAATCAGAATGGTGGACATAAGCTTTAAAATGCTTTGTCTATGGCGATGGAAAATCTATACACACATACATATCATTGTCTATAATTATAAACATGCTAACTGTATTCTATTACAGGAAATGTGAACCAGAAAATTAGTTTCAATTGTATTCACTGCATTGCAGCAGTTTGAAATGAACCATAGCATACCTTTTTCACAAATATCTGAGAACATAAGGAGCATTGGATTTCTTGTTCCCATGGAAATATAACCTTAATTAAAATTCTATTCCCATCTCTATGAAACTGTGCACAAGAATCCAGGAATCAAGAACAATACTGAGAAAGCTATTAAGCTTGGTGAAAGCCCCTGTCCTCCTTCTGTACTGATTTAATTTAGCTCTGATTAATCAAAGATGCATAGTATAATCAATTCTGGAGTATTTTCAAATTATAACTTCCAAACTTCCACCCTGGAGCCCCTGAATCAGAATTTCCCAGTGTATGACCCAGGCATATGCATCATTTAGGATGATGCATGGATGAAAACAATGATTTAATTAAATTCAGCTTTCAGACGTGGTCTTCTCTGGATAAAACAGGAGATAATGATCTAGGATCAAGCCATTTTCTACAATAAAAAGTCTAATACCCACCCCCTAAAGTGCCAACCATTACTCCTTATTTGCTAAAAATTTTTCACAACTGTATAAAATAATTCTGACCATTATGTGAAATGTGACCCTAGAATGGGGCAAAAAATAATTTGACCAACTGTGTAGCAGCTGTTGACAAGTACCAAACTTCAAAGCAGCCCATTAATTAAATTTTTTTTCTTTCCTTTTTTTTTTTATTTGTATAAAGTTAGGGGCTACAAGTGCAATTTTGATATATGGATATATTGTGTGGTGGTGAAGTCTGGACTTTTGGTATAACCATGACCCAAATAGTTTACATTGTACAAATTAGGCAAGTTATCATCTTCCATCTTCCTTCTGGTCCTCCAAGATTCCTGTATCTATTATTTCACACTCTGTGTTGATATGTACACTTCCTTTAGCTCACAGTTGTAAGTGCAAGCATCTGATATTTGACTTTCTGTTTCTGAGTTATTTCCTTTAAGATAATGACTTCCAGTTCCATCCATCCTGCTACAAAAACATGATTTTATTCTTTTTATGGCTAAACAGTATTTCATAGTGTATCTGTATCCAATCATCCATGTCACGTGAATAACCTACAACACAAACTTGAACTATGTCAACCACAGGGGAGGGAGGACTCTGTAGGCGAACAGCTGCATTACAAGCTCTCAGTGCATCCACTCCTCTCCTTCCAGATACATCCTCTAGAGTAGGACACAATTGTGTCATCCAGGGCTCTCTCCTTCTTTGCACTAAGTATAGGACAAGTGTGCCACAAACTTATCAGACTTGAGCTGAGAGAAGAGGTTTCAGATGAGATGGAACCAACATAAGAACTCTGGTGACATGAGCATGCTGTTTTGGTACCCCCAAGGGATCACAAGTGATTTCCAGCAATAGACAATTTCTACTAAAGGAAAATTGTTGAAATGTCAGCTATCATATTCAGAATATGGATGGCAAGTAATATGAATTAGATTAAGGAGAAAATTAAAAAACAAACACAAAGACACCAAAAAAATAATTCAGGATCTGAATGAAAAATTCTCTAAAGAGATAAATAACATAGTGAAAGATATAACAGAACTTAAAGAAAGAGTTATTTAAATTTTTTCAAATGTAACAGAAAGCTTTAACAATAGGCTAGAACAGGCATAAAAAAGAATTTCAGAGCTAGGAGACATAGCTTTCAAATTAACTCAGTCAGTCAAAAATGAAGAGAAAAGAATAAAGAAAAATGAGTGATAACTCAGGTAAACATTAAACTATATAGCTTGAGCTAATTATAAGAATCATAGGTATCCTTGATTAAAAAGAAGAAAAACAAAAAACATGGAAAACCTATTTGAGGGAATAGTTGAGGAAAAATTTCCTGGCATCACCAAAAATTTAGTTATCCAGATATAAGACGGTCAACTCCCTGGAAAATTCATAACAAATAATATATCACCAAGGCACATAGTCATTGTCAGTCTGGCCAAATTTAAAATGAAGAAAAACTCCTACAGGCTGAAAAACGAAAGCAATAACTAACTTACAAAGGAAATGCCATCAGAATTACAGCAGACTTCTCAGCAAAGACTACACCAGACATAAGGGACTGGAGTTCCATTTCAGTCTTCTTAAACAGAGTAACTGTCATCCAGGAATTTTGTATCCTGCAAAACTAAGTTTCATAAGTGAAGGAGAAATAAAATATTTCCCAGATAAGCAACCACTACAGGAATTTGTCACCACAAGACCCATCTTCTAGCAAAAGCCCAAGTGCTCTGTACATAGAACAAAATAATCAATAACCAGCCATTTAAAAACAACTGAAAGTTAAATCCCACAGCTCTTATAAAACAGTAGCATGAGGGAGAAAAAAATAGGTAATCAACATGTTGAACAGAGACCTATCTCACATATCAATACTAACACTGAAAATAAATGGTCTTAATGCTCCACTTAAAAGCTATAGATTTACTGAATGTTTAAAAAAAAAAAAAAAACAAAAAAAACACAGCCTTAGTATATGCTGTCTCCAAGAAAAATCTAATTCCCAAGGACTCTCATAGCTTCAAGGTAAAGGGATGAAAAAATATATATATCATTCAAATGGGAACCAAAGTGAGCAAAAGTATCTGTTCTCATATCAGATAAAATAGACTTTAAAACAGTAAGGGTTAAAAATGATAAAGATTGTCATTATACATATAATCATAATGGATGTGATTCATCAAGAATATATAACAATCCTAAATGCTTATGCATCTAACACAGGAGCTCCCAGGTTCCTACATAAAATTCTACTAGTCGCAGTAAAGAAATTGGGGCAGCTTCTGTGGCTCAAGGAGTAGGGCACTGGCCCCATATATCGGAGGTGGTGGGTTCAAACCCAGCCCCAGCCAAAAACAAAACAAACAAAAAAAAAAAACACTGCAAAAAAAAAAAAAAAA
>CAUYPK010171222.1:0-12577 GCA_963574355.1 Loris lydekkerianus
TGGATGGAGCTGGAACATATTCTTCTCAGCAAAGTATCTCAGGAATGGAAGAAAAAGTATCCAATGTACTCAGCCCTACTATGAAGCTAAATTATAGCTTTCACATGAAGGCTATAACCCAACTATAGCACAAGACTATGAAGAAAGGGCCACAGGAGGGGAAGGGAGGGGAAGGGAGGGGGGAGGTTAGGGTGGAGGGAGGGTGGGGCCACACCTATGGTGCATCTTAGAATGGGTACAGGGGAAACTTACTAAAGGCAGAATACATATGTCTACATACAATAACTAAGAAAATGCCATGAAGACTACATTGAATAGTTTGATGAGAATATTTCAGATTATATATGAAACCAGCACATTGTACCCCTTGATTTCACTAATGTACACAGCTATTATTTAACAATATAATAAATGAAAATAAAAATGCACTGTTTATTTTTAAAATATCTGGGGATTTTCTAGATATCTTATTGCTATTGAGTTCTAATTTAATTTTGTTATGCTCAGAGGATATTCTCAACTATTTCACTCTTTAAACATTTACTGAGACTTGGCTTGATGCCCCTAGCATAGTGGTTATGGCACCAGCCATGTACACTGAGGCTGGTGGGTTTGAACCCAGCCCGGGCCATCTAAACAACAACTGCAACAAAAAATACCAGGGCATTGAGGCAGGCACCTCTAGTCCCAGCTACTGGGAGGCTGAGGTAAGAGAATTGCTTAAGCCCAGGAGTTTGAGGTTGTTGTGAGCTGTGACACCACAGCACTCTACCAAGGGCGATGTAGTGATACTCTGTCTCAAAAAAAAAAAAAAAAAAAAAAAGTGAAAAATAAATTTGAGACTTAGTTTGGAGCTTAGGATATAGTGTATTTTGGTGAGTGCTGCTAGTGCACTTGAAAATAATATATTTCTGCAGTGCTGTCCTCTGGTCTATAAATATAATTTAGGTCAAGGTGATTGGTAGTGTTTGGATAGTCTATATAATTACTGCCTCTATCAATTACTGTCTGCTCTTATAGTTGTTTTATCAATTACTGAGAGAGGGTGGTTGAGACCTCCCAGGGTAATTGTGAAGCTTTTGCTTCATGTTTTGAACTTTTGTTTTTAGGTTAATACACAAAATTGCCACATTTCCCTGATGAAATGACCCTTTTATCATAATGAAATGCTTCTCTTCATTACTACTTGTTGTCATCTTTGTTTGATATTAATATAGCCACATTAGTTTTCTTGGGTTTACACTTTGCATGGTACATTTTTTTTCTGGACTTTTACTTTCAACATTATTTTATATTTCAAGCATGGATCTTGTAGACAACAAGCAGCTAGGAGTTGCTTTTGTATCAGTTCTGAAAATTTCTGCCTCTTTGCAGAGGCTTAGCCTATTTATTTTTAATGCAATTTTGATAAGGTTGAGTTTAAGTCTATTATCTTTTTGTTTTCTGTTTATCTATCTCTCTTTATTCCTTTATTTGTTCTTTCATATTTCCTCTTGAGACAATCAGATATTTTTTAAAATTTCATTTAATTCCTCTATTGCCTTTCACCTTTTTTTCCTAGGTATTAAAATATGCACTAGTAATGGCATTCTATTTACAATTAATATTGTATCACGTCATATAAAATACCTAGAAAAGTATTCCATTACCTTTATGGACTGAGTACTATTCTGTCATAGATCTTCCGCCTGGCACATAGTAGGGATATTATACAGGGTGGACATAAAGTTCGTGTGTAATTGACTATGTTAAACTTTTATTATTTATTTATTTATTTTTTGAGACAGAGCCTCAAGCTGTCACCTTGGGTAGAGTGCCGTGGCATCACAGTTCACAGCAACCTCCAACTCCTGGGCTTAAGCGATTCTCTTGCCTCAGCCTCCCAAGTATTAGGGACTACAGGTGCCTGCCATAATGCTTGGCTATTTTTTGGTTGTAGTTGTCATTGTTTTTTGGAGGGCCCAGGCTGGATTTGAACCCGCCAGCTCAGGTGTATGTGGCTGGCTCCTTAGTGGCTTGAGCTACAGGTGGCGAGCCTGTTAAACTATTTTAAATCACACACAAACTTTATGTCCACCCCGTGTTTATTGACTGCATGGATGACAGCTCAGCCTAAAGGGAAATGTCACATTATAACTTTGACCACAGTTAATCTCATGTTCCCTAAGTTCAAGGTTTGTGGTATTTCTCTGGTTTCACTGAGATCATCATCCTCAACTAAATGGTTACTCCTTGCGTAGCAGGTACAGTTATAGCAGAGGAGAGAGAATGGTAAACACAGAGTCAGGACTCTGTAAGTCATAGGAACGCAGGTCACACTGGGTTAGGCTACAAAGGAGAAGGGCGGCTTTCAGAAGTGAGAAGTTTAGGAGTACTGCGTCCAGGAGCTCTAACAATGTTACTGAGCCTCTCTGTATCTTCCTTTCTCTTCTCTTCCACCTTTGTCCATCACTGCTTCTCTTTGTGTGTTGGCTTCCTTTCTCTCCAGAGGCATTTCCTGGAAACCACAGGCCTCTATTTTTTAGCTAAGCAAAACCACGGGATTCTGATTGGCTCAGCTTGGGTCATGTGATCTTCCCTGAGCTAATCATCATGTACTAAGCAATGTTGGGCTGTGATTGACAAAACTGAGTCATGGGCTTTCTTGCTGGTTGGGTAAACAATAACTGAACTTCCCGACAGGATCTCACGGAAGCAGTGAAGAATCCCTCAAAGGAGTCTGAAGAAAGTAAATGGAAAATTATGTTGGGCGGAGAACGATTGGCCACTCCCGGTCACCCTAATCCCTTTGGAAGTCCTGGCTCTACTATCTTTTCTATGTCTCTAGCCAAAATCACTTCCCTTCTTTAGCTTCACTTACTTCTCTGGACAATGATTGCTGAGATTTCTTCTATCTCTAACATTGGAAGCAATATAAATGTCCCTCGACAGTGGAGTGAATAAATTTAAGAAATATTCTCATATTGCAAGTAGAACACAGTAAAAAAATTGAGTTAACTAATGTTCCATATTTCAACAAGGATAAATCTCAAAACATAATGTTGACCAAAATCAGAAATTGAAAAGGGCTGCATACAGTATTATACCACTTAAGTAAAATTTTAGAATACCAAATAAAAACATAAAAAAAAAAAAAAAAAAATTAACATGAAATTTGGATTGTTTTGAGGGGGACAGGAGAAGTGTACCCGGGGGCTCCAACTCTACCTGTAGTATTTTGCTTCTTAAAAAAATACAAAAAAAATACTGCTTAATGTTCTGATTTGATAAAGGTGGATGTCAGAGGCGGGGATACTTGATACTTTGATACTTTGTACACTCAACTTCTCTGTGTGCTTAAAATGTTACAACATAACAACAACAGCTGTCAGTGTAATACTATTTATCACGTTCCAGGCACTTACTCAACAACTTTTCATGAGTTAACTCATTTTATCTGTCTGTATTGGTAATCTATTGGAGGATTCACTTCTTCACTATACGGGTATCTTCAAACATGGCAGCTGACTGAGCTGTCAAAGGGAAAGAGGGAGGACAAAGTCACACAGTGTCACTTCTGTTATAAGAATAGAAATTTGTCAGAAGTGAGTGCATATAGCCCACACGCAAGGAGAATAGAATTGAACTTCTATGTTTTGAGGGAAAGCATATCAAAGAATTTGTGGATGCAGTTTTTAATTATCATCTTACACATTTTATTTTATTTCTTAAAACTTTACTTTTTAGAGCAGTTTTAGGTTCATAGCAAATTGAGAGGAAGGTACAGAAATTTTCCATACACCTGCTGTCCCCACACACCCACAGCCTCCCCCACGATCAATGATCCCCCAAAGTGGTGCATTTGTTACAACTGACACACCATTACGAGTGTGGTGGGTTCACTGCTGGTGCAATACATTCCGTGGGTTTGGACAAACGTGTAAGGACTTGTATTCATTAGAATATCACATAGAAGATTTTTACTACTCTAAAAATACTGTGTTCCACCTTATTCATCCTTCCACACCTCAGCCCCTGGCCACCATCAATCTTTCCACTGACTCCATAGTTTTACCTTTTCCAGAGTGTCATGTGGTTGGAATCATACGATATCTAGCCTTTTCAGATTGACTTCTTTCCCTTAGTAAGACTCACATAAGTTTCCCATAGTGTGCATTTCCAGGTGGCATTATCTGTAATTTGTAGGTCAGGAAACAAAAACACAGGTAACTTGCTCCTGTTGTGAGGTAAGTTACAGTAGAGCCTGGATTCAACCCCAGGCAATCTGGTTCTGGAACCTGTGCTCTTAACTCTTAACCACTGTTACATTGTCTCTCTAATAAATCATAAATTGAACTCGGAATTTATGATTGTGAGAGCCATAGGATTTAAGTTGAAGGAGGCCTCTTTTCTGAGTGAAGTGCCGAGGCAAGGTTTGGTTGAGGAGAAACCATTTGGTCCAGGCTCAATAATAGGTGGAGATTGACAAGAGGCCTTGGTGAGGGTCAGAAGCCACATCCAAGCAGAGAGAAGGGCATAAGGAAAGAAGCTGCGGAACCCCAGTCACTGCACAGGCAGTTAGGGGCACCACCTCTGGAACTGTGGGATACAGCGTAGCAGTAGAGGGGCTTGGCCAGTCCAAAGCTGAAGGAAACCCAGAAAGATTTCAAGGGAGAAAGTCACACCCTAGAGCTGGGCTTTAGGAAGGGTGGAGGTGGCTAATGGATTATCAACCTCACTTCTTTTAAAAATAAATAGGACTGGTAGAGGTGGCTAATGTAGGTGTCATAAAGAGTGAACAAAGGGCAAACTGGAAGATTAGAGGAAGGAGCCTAAGAATGAGGAATAAGCCATGAAATTGTCCAGCAGAAGAGAGGGAATGAAGGTCATGGGTAGGGAGGGTGGCTGACAGGTGGACAGTGCTGGGCTGGAGGACAGCAAGCCATGCAGGAGCACCAAGCTAAGTACTTTTGTACTCACTCCTGTGTGTATTCTTCACTATAGGGTAAGTATTATGATGTCCATTTTCTTGATGAAGAAACTGTCCCTACTGTCTGCTCTCTGGGGCCTGGTTTCTGAGGGTGGATCCTTCTGTTTTGGAAGGACAAAAATTTGTAACATTTAGGTTTTGCCATCTTTTCCCAACTTACATGTTTTTTGAGAACTTCCCTGCAATGACCTAAAAAAATTTTTTCTTGCTGCTAAATATAGGCCAGTGAAATTACTCAGTATTAGATAGTTCTTGCCTTTAAAATAAAACCTACAGATAGATTCCTGGAATGGTGGAGAAGAGAAGAAAACAGCCTCCCTTCTTTTAAAGATAAATGGGACTGATAGAGGTGGCTTCACAAAGAGAGTTAACCCCTGGTAAAATTGTGGAGACAGGAAGTTTGCCTTGGGAATGCTGTGCCTGTCTGCCCAACGACTCCTAGAGGTGGTGCTTCCAGACGGTTCTCCTGACAGTCACTATCACAGCCTGCTTTTAGCGAGGACCTGCTAGAGGCCAACCCTTGCGTGGGGCTGGGTGGAACAGGGTCCTGCCCTCACGCTACCAACAGCCTAGTGAAAAGCTAAAACTTTCATAACTTAAGCTCTCAAAATTAAGGTTCTGCCAATTTGCCTGTCATCACCTCACAGGAAACAGCTGGATAGACTTTAGTGAAATCTGCACGGTATGTTTGGGATTAAAAATTAGGCTCTATGGGAGCGATTTCCAACCAGTGTGCCATGAGAGGATCTCGGTGTGGTGTAAAAGATTTTAAAGACCATTAAATTATTATCAAAAGAAGTTCAAAGCACAGTAACTATATTCTTTTTTTTTTTTTCAACTCCTTTTAAAAAAATCAACATTATTTAAGTGTACTGTGCAAGTTTAACTATAGGTTCAAGTGTGCCATAAGATACAAAAGGGTGAAAAACACTGTTCTTTGCAGAAGTGAACTTCGGAGGATCCTAGGAGCGCAGTTCAAATAGATGGGCCGCTGTCCTCCAGAGCAGCTGGAGCTGAGTAGAACCGGGCCATGAGACTGCCACCCGGGAGAAGCAGGGGACAGCAACACTGTTCGGAATAGCTAAGGGTTGCTGAGTGCTTGCTATGTATGAAGATGAAGTGGACAGACAACAAAAACAGGTTTTACACATGATCCTCAAGAGGAAAGACGCTGAGGGTGGCTGCTCATGGCAACGATCCAGCTGCTTTCCCCACGGGAGAGTGCACGGAGCGCTCTAGGCGGGGTAGCGGCAGCAACTTTATTTGGCTGTTTAGTAACTCTCACCAGCGAGGCCACGGAGGCCCTGCCACCATTTAATAATAGCTCCCACTTGCCACATGCTTGCTACCTGCCCAGAAGGAGCTGTGTGCTTTTACATTGGTTATCTTATTTATTCTCAGGACAACCTACAACGCAGGCTGTAATGATGCCCATGTCACAGAGGAAACTGAGGCTGAGTAACTAACCACTGCCTTGTGCTAAGCCGCCACGATGAGGATAAAGTCTTTTCAGAGTAGACATGGGATGACAAAAGATTTCTGCGTGATTTATGCATTTGCAAGAGCGTGATTAATAAGGAATAAAAATTCACATATACTTACTTATTCAATTAATGAATCACATTTACTGAAAATGTTAGAATGATAGCAAATTAGGACAGTCCTCAGAAAGTCTGGGGACACAGGGACTAACCCCTGCCAGCAATGCATCTGGCTTGGTTGCTCCATTCCTCTCTGTGCCCCCTCGGCTCTGCCCAGACTTCCCTGATTTCCACCATTCCAGCCTCCTCTCATTGCCAGTCCTAAAATTCAGATCGGCTCCCACCCCTCTTCTGTTAAGAAAGCTTTAGTGGCTCATTAATTCAGAATTAAATCCAAGCTCCTTAACACATCTTCCAGGCCTCTAAATAGTCTGGGTCCAGCCTACATAATCAGTCTCCATTCAGCCTCATACCAAGAATTATTTTAAATACTTAAGAACAATTTAATAACACATTTGAAAATAGAATAGTTTTACTTAAATAAAATAATACTTACAAACGCTTTTAGAGTTGTGGGGTGCCTCGTAGTTCAGAAAGTACAATAGTACCCCCTTCCCTGAAGCTCTGCTTTCTGAGGTTTTGGTTACTCATTGTCAACCACGGTCTGAAAATAGGTAAGTACAATGCAGTATTTTGAGAAAGAGAGAGCGGGAGACCACAGTCACAAACCTCTATTACAGTATATTGTCACAATTGTCTATTTGATTATTAATTTCCTACTGCGCCTGATTCACAAACTTTATCATAGTTATGCATTTATAGGAAAAAAGCATAGTATATATATAAGATTTGGTACTAAGTGTGGTTTCAGGCATTCATGGGGAATCTTAAATGTATCCCCCTGGAGATGACAGTACATTCATATACATATATTATTTGATATTCATAACAACCACATGAAGCAGCAAGGGATCACTCCTATACATTTTTAAATGAACTTTTAATTTTAGAATAGATTTAGATTTACAGAAATGTCTAAAGACAGTACAGAATTCCCAATGCCCCTGACCCATTATTAACAGTTTACACTAGAATGGCCCATCTGGCCACATTGATGAACTAAGATTGATACAGTAGGATTAGCTAAAGTCCATACTTCATGTATTTCCTAAGTTTTTACCTAGAGTCTGTTTTTTGTTCCAGGATCCCATCTGGGAAACCAAAGTACACTTAGTTGTCATGCCTTGCTGGATTTCTCTTGGCTGCGACAGTTTTTTTGACTTTTCTTATTTTTGTGACCTTTACAAGTTTTCAGGATCTGACCAGGTAATTGGGGGATGTCCCCCAGTTAGGATTTTCCCCAGTGTTTTTCTCATGATTTTCCTGGGGTTATACATTTTGGGGAGGAAGACCCCAGAAAAGTTCCTTTCTCATCAAATCATGCCCAGGGCGGGTGCTGTCTGGGGGCCTCACGGGGTTGATGCCTGGCTGAGGCAGGGGTCATCAGGCTCTCACCTCCTTCCTTCCCACATACCCCATGCTCTTTGGAAGGAGGTCACTATGCAGAGGTCACACTTGAAGAGACAGGAGTTCTGCTCCACTGCCTCGACAGCATCCACATAAATTATCTGAAATTCTTTTGCATGAGAGATTTGTCTCTTTTTTCCATTTGTTTGTTCATTCCATTGTTTATTTATACCAGTATGGACTTATGGATATTTGTTTTATACTCTGGGTTATAATTCAATATGACTTTTTTTGTTTTGTTGCTCAAATTGTTCCAACTTCGACTGTTAGGAGCTCTTTCAGTTGCCTTGTGTGTTCCTTTGGAAGGCTCGGGTTACGTTTTCTTTGTTCACCCTCTAGAACCAGTCATTCTCCAAGAAGCCCTGGTCCCCTTTATGGGGGAAATGGCGCTAGACACTTGGTATGGTCATTGCTACTGGGGTGTTGTTGCTCCTAGGCTTTCTCAGCAGAAAAAGCTGATCATTCCTAATTTACATGCATGAGAATGGTGAGGCACCAGGAGATACCTACCATTTCTTGAAGACACCAAAACTTAGAAGTTTCTGCCTTTGAACATTTTCCCCTCTCTTTTCTGGGTAGTAAAGTAGCCTCTGCGGTTCCACTTGTGAGTTTCTTTTGAAATGCCCTTCCTTTCTTCCATCAGACTTAATGTGTTTTCCCCATATTCCCGCTGTGCTTTGTTAACACAGGTTGAGCATCCATTATCTGAAGTGCTTGGGTCCAGACCTGCTTTGGATTTTAATTTTTTTCAGATTTTTGAGCATTTGTGTGTGTGTGTGTGTGTATATATATATATGTACAGTATAATGAGATATCTTGGGGCTAGAATCTAAGTTTAAACATAAAATTTATTTATGTTTCATATACACCTTATACAAAGAGCCGGAGATAATTTTATAGCAATATTTTTAATAATTTTGTCTATGAAATGAAGTTTGTGTCCATTGAAGCATCGCCAAGCAAAGATGTCACTATCTTAGTCACCCTGCAGAGGGGGCGTGGTTGCCCAGGAATGGCATTACCACTGAAGATTCCTGCCTCTGAATTTATATGCTATGGATAAGTAATCATTTTTTCACACTTAGTCACATGTAAGTACTTAAAAGTAAAAAATATAACATGCCATTGATACTGTGAAAAAATTATGCATTCAGGGTAATTGGGCAGCTCAGGAGAACCACTGGAATCCCTGCGTCAGCTGCAAACAGCAGCGGCAAACGACAGCAGGCATCCAGCCTCCACCGTGGGGCTGTGTTTTGATTAAAAGGTAGGCTGGGTATGAAGGCTCATGCCTGTAATCCTAGTGCTCTGGGAGGCCGAGGCAGGTGGATTGCTTGAGCTCATGAGTTCAGGATCACCCAGAGCAAGAGTGAGACCCTGTCTCTAAAAAATAGCTGGGTGTTGTGGCAGGCACCTGTAGTCCCAGCTACTCAGGAGGCTGAGGCAAGAGAATCACTTGAGCCCAAGAGTTTGAGGTTGCTGTGAGCTGTGACACTATGGCACTCTACCAAGGGTGACAAAGGAAGACCTTGTCTCAAAAAAAAAAAAAGAAGAAGAAGAAAAGAAAAGAAAGGGCACCATACACTGGATTTTATTTTATTTTTTTAGGTGAGAAGAAAAATCAGAAGCAGTTGAGGAAGCAGGAAGTGGGTCCTCCAGGGATGAGGACACTCTCTCTGCTGGATGTTTCACAACGGTTTTTGCCTTAGAAGTCTCTTTTTGATCTTATAAATTGATACGATTTCTTGTTCTGTTATGAGTGCACAAAGACACAGCAAAGCTGAAGGGGACTCCGGGGGGTTTTCTTCCCCCTTGGGGACACCAAATAAACTGTGTGTGGTGCACCTGGGTTCTGACTTTGACCTGTCATATGAGATCAGGTGTGGAATTTTCCACTTGCAGAGTCATGTCTGTGCTCAGAAAGTTTCAGATTTTGGAGGAGTGATTTTGGAGTCTTTTCAGACTTTGAGATTAAGAATGCTCAATGTATCCCTCCAGGTGAACCCATCACTGTGTGACATGTTGGTAACATGTGCCTTCTTGTCTGCCCAACACTGCTTATTTAGCATGCTTAGTAGGTGTTCAATAAATGTCTGCTGGACTGTTTCCATGTGTACAGACGGTGTCTGAACTGGAACATAAAGAATGAGCTGAGCTGTGCAGGACACGCATCGCAGGAGGCCTGAGATCTTCCTACCTCTACCCTCCCCTCTTCCTATTTATAGCTCTTTCCTTTGCTTAAGATTCATCATATTGTGCATAAAAGACAGGGCCCATGGGTCTTTCAGGGGCATCTAAACAAGGGTTCCTAAACTTGACTGTGCTTTAGAATCAGACGGGGTGCTCAGGAGGCTGAGGCAGGAGGATTGCTTGAACCTAGAATTTGGAGTCTGCAGGGAGTGCTAATGATGCTACTGTACTCCAGCCAGGATGACAGGAGCAAGACTCTGTCTAAAAACAAACAAACAACCCCCCAAAACAAAAAAAAAACCCAAAACAAACAAACAAATAACCCCCCAAAACAAACAAAACAAAAACAAAAACAAAAAAATCAGCTGGGAATTTGTCAGTATACAGAGTCTTCTCTTAGCCTCCACTCCAGAAATTTGATTTCAGGCTGCCTAGAACAGGGCTGGAGATCCATTTATGACATCTTCCTCCCTTTCAAAAAAGGAAGTTCACTAAAGCCCAAGTAGGAAGTCCACAATCTGATATTTTGGAATTTTTCTGAAGGTTAGCCTCTCCAATCTATTATAATTTGTAATAATTGAACTATTTAAAAAGAACTGTACTGGAACCTAGATCCTCCCACCAAGGACATACAGGGTAACTACAATATATAAACTTTAGCCGGAAGAAAGATATTGCCTCAAAGGAGCCTCTTGGGGGACTTGTCAGTGTTATAACCTTAAAACCTTCTTTACAATGCTAATCTGGGCCAAACTGAGTATAAAAGTGACAGTTCAGTTTCACAACTGAGCAGTCCATCCAGTCTTGATGCTCAAGAGTTATTTGAAGCTGTTTCTTCCTGTGCTGTGGTTCTGAGGAGCACACTGCCGAGAACAAGGGCTCAGTGAGCAGGGCAGGACCATGAGGCATCGCAGCCTTTCCACGTTTGCTTAGTAATGCAGCCTTGTTCATCTTCTACAAGCAAAGATTGTTCTATACCAAACCTGTTTTTCTAGTAACCATCTTCTTTACAAATAGATTTATGAAAGACTTTCCTTCTTTTTTCCTCCCTCCCTTCCTCCCTCCCTCCCTCCCTTCCTTCATCCCTCCCCCTCCCTCCCTCCCTCCCTTCCTTCCTTCTATACTTACAAAACTAATTTACTTGAACTAAGTGCATTGGTTAAACAGAGTAAATCCCAAATTTTAGAATATATTAAAAAGAATTATAGTTTATGGCTTTCCAATATGTTTAGAGACACAAAGCTAAAACGTTTTGACAAAGATGCTGATAGGATGAAGTTTTTCAAAGTTAATCATTAGAGTAGAGGCATTTTGTAATTAGTTCGAATGTACTGTTTCTTGTTTAATTACAATTAATGTTACTGATGTCTTAATTTTTTTTTTTTTATAAAAGTATACTCCTTGCTTTGATTTGAATGTCTCCTCCAATACTCATATTGAAATTTATTTATTTTTTAATTTCAGGTTAATGTAAGGGTATATACTATTAGGGTACATTGATTGAGTTTGTTAGGGAAAGTCCAAGTTGTATTTGAGTCTGTCACCCAGGAGGTGTGCCATATGCCCCGACATTGTATCACTTAGGTGGGGGCTTACTCAGCCCCTCTCCCTCTTCCCTCATATTGAAATTTTAATTGCATTGTTATGATATTAAGACTTTAAGAGGTGATTAGGTCATAAGAGCTTTACCCTCATGAATGGATTAATGCTTTTAATACAGGAGTGGGTAAGTTATCCTGGGAGTTGAACCCCATTTTTCTCTCTGTTTCAGGCCTTCCCTTGCCCTCTGCCTTCCACCGTCAGATGCCAGGCCTCCCTCTCGCACTTCCCAGCTTCCAGAACCGTGGACCAAATAGCTTCTATTGTTTACTACTTGCCCAGTCTGTGATACTCTGTTATAGCCACAAAAAGGGACTAAGACATCCCTCTACTCACAACTTTGTTTATTCTATTACTTTGCTTAAAAGAGTGATTTTTTTTGGCCCCAAATGGCCATGTACCATAATAATTTTTGTGATGATAAAGATGACAATAATAAAAAGTCAATGTTTTTGAGTGTTTACCATATGTAATCACTTTATGTGCACTATCTTATCCAACCCTCCTGTCACCCTATGAGGTTGGTAGATATTATTGTTATTGTTATTTTTTATTGTTGGGGATTCATTGAGGGCACAATAAACCAGATTACACTGATTGCGTTTGTTAAGCAAAGTCCCTCTTGCAATCGTGTTTTGCCCCCAAAAGGTGTGGCACACACCAAGCCCCTACCCCCTCCCTCCTTCCCTCTCTCTGCTCTTCCTTTCCCCACCCCTCCCTCCTTCTTTCTCTCTCTGCTCTCCCCTTCCGCCACTCCCACCGTGACCTTCATTGTCATTAATTGTCCTCATAACAAAATTGAGTACCTAGG
>CAUYPK010171223.1:0-15921 GCA_963574355.1 Loris lydekkerianus
AACAACCTATACAGTACAATTTCAAAAAAGTAAACATGTTAAGGTAAGCAGACAACTCTTTAGAAGCCCAGACACGTGTTCTTGCTGTGTTTACGTTGAACTCTCCATCTACAATGGGCAGTCATGAGGATGATCTCCTTCGGACAACATGGTCACAGGGCTGGGACAATTCAGAAGGGCTGAGGGAGTGTGAGGATGGGGAGCGAAGGGGCCACCTCTTGCTGCTTCACGTTGGAGACAAGCTGCGTCCAGTCCGTGGGCCTGCAGCGCCCCCTTCATCATCTGTCGTAGCGCTTGATGTAGTCATCCACTTTCTTCTGGATGTCCTCCTTGTCCCGCAGGTGATGCCCTGCAGCCTCAATGTTCAGTGGGTCATCAAAATTCAAAAGATCAGTAAACAAAGAGTTTAATCCCCAAACGACATCCTTCAGTGTTCGTGTGGGAGCCCAGCCAGTGCCATCGATCGAGTGCTCTCTCAGTAGACTTAGGCAAATTTCACCTGTCTCTGTGATGTTGGGGTGCCAGATCCTGGTCAAGCATTTCACCTTGGGAGGCACCATGTTGTTCGCATCAGGGACTTCAGTTTCAAACTGAAACTTTCCACCCTGGTAGTAATCCTCATCTGGGGTTAGTTAGTTGAAAGCAATGAAGCTTGTTTAGATCAGGAAAATGCACTTTACATGTACAAGGTAAATTAGCTTCAAGTTCTGCAACCTCTTTAACAAGCAACTTGTCTCTCACAGAAACCCTCCAAGTGGAATCAGATGCTGTGGCTGATGTCCGGGACCCTTTGAGACCATCATCGCGCTTCAGTTTGCTTGCCAGCGTTAGCATTACTGCTGCCTTTACCCTGGGCACCTGCAGGCAGGCGAGGCGGGCCCGGCACACAACACCACGCCTGGCCCGGGCGGCGTCAGCGAGACCCGGCCCCTCACTGACAGCTTTATATTAATTAGACTTACAGACTCATTTTTTTCCGTGAATAGGTAAATCACTTCCAAATTATATTAAGGAAATAAACTTAACTCCTACTAAAACTTTGATCTCTTTCACGTTGGCCCACCATGTTATTCATTCAGATCGTTTCATTGTGCCAGATCTTAGCTTATATTTACATCTGATAACCACAACAAATAGACCTTCCAGATAGTCATAGAAGTTTTTGTTAAAACAATGACCAGGCCAAGGATAAGATCACAGACCTGTATCAGATCCCTTTAGAGGTGATCATTTAAACAGTTACATTTGCCTTATTTCTCCTCTTGTTCATGAAATCTTGAAAGCCTGTCAAATACCCTAAAGCTCAGATCTATTAACCATACTTTCATAACTTTAAGAGTCCTATAACCCTGGTAGGGCATAGTGGTTCATGCCTATAATCCTAGCATCTGGAAGGCCGAGGCAGGAGGATCACTTTAGCTCAGGAGTTTGAGACCAGCTGGAGCAAGAGCAAGAGCAAGAGCAAGATCCTGTCTATTCTAAAAATAGAAAAATTAGCCAGGTGTTATGGCAGGTACCTGTAGTCCCAGCTATTTGGGAGGCTGAGGCAGAAGGATCGCAAGAACCCAGGAGTTTGAGGTTGCTGTGAGCTAGGCTAAGGCCATGGCAGTCTCGCCTGGTCAACAGCTTAAGACTTGGTCTCCCCCAAAAAACAAAAAATAAGAGTCCTGTAATCCTGTTAGAAAACCATTAGAACACTATATCAAGAATTTAAGAGGTTCTATAATCCTAGCACTCTAGGCGGCCAAGGTGAGTGGAGACCCCCATCTCTACTAAAAATAGAAAAATTAAGGCAAAAAGATCTGCTTGAGCCCGAGTTGGAGGTTGCTGTGAGCTATGATACCATAGCACTCTACCCAGGGTGACAGCTTAAAACTCTGTGTCCAAAAAAAACAAAAACAAAGAAAAAAATCCTCACAATACTTGCTTGACTGATGATATCCAAGTCATGAAAGTTTCCTGAGTAACAGCTGTTCTACCTGACTGTTTTACCAGTCTATCCAGTGTCCAATTTTCCTCCTACAATAAAACAGTCCCTTTACTTGAGGTGATAAGGTCACACTAAAATAATTTTTTCCTAGCCTCCCTTCCACCTAGGATATATACAGACGTTATTGGGTACCAGAAAGATTTACACTGTGTCAGGTACCCTGTTTTTCCTTCTCAACTTCATCATACATCCTGCCTAGAACTTGAATATAATGTTGAGAGTTCCAGAAGACATCTCAGACTATAAGGTGACTTTCAGAATGGAAGCCATGCACTAAGGATGACAGAAAAGAAGAAGCTGAGATTAGTAATGATTTCATGAAGCATCACACCAGCCTTGGGCAGCTTACTTCAGACACCTTTTTAACAAATAAAACAAATAAACCCCTTTAAGTTACCTTGTTTAATCCATTGTTATTTAGGCTAACCCTAATCTTAGAACATCTTGAGATCTTTGCTAATACGATGTCCTATATCAGGGGTCAGCAAACTCTTTCTGCAAAAAGCCAGATAGTAAGCATTTCAGGGTTTGCAGGCAATCTGGTTTCTGTTGCAACTACTCAACTCTGCTGTTGTAGACAAAAGCATCATAGACAATAATAAGCAAAACCTGCAGCAGCTGCAACAAGACAGAAATTGTGTCAGGCTCATGTCAACTCGCCTCCACAACCTTAAAAGAGCTCCTGCCTGTCTCTTTGACAAATGCATTTACCAAAATATTAGTTAAGGGCAAACTACATGATCACCCCCAGCATGTCAGCACTGAAGATCTGCACACTTCTTACCCCATGGATGAGTCACTGATTTACCGTGATGCTCAATTTACATCAAGGGCAGTATACAAGATGAGAGCAAACCCAAACACCAGGGGTTTTCAAACCACTGTGATACAACCCAGCAATACCTGATGGACATACTGGACCCCACACTAGATTATCTGCAAATTAATCAAGCCACAGCTGGATGGGTGTACAATGTATTACTCTCAAAGCCCCTTACTGACATGTTAAAATTCACAGAGACTGCCACGTGGTGAAATGATGTAACTGGACTTGTAAGTGGCAGAATGATATTATACTGGACTTGCAATCTTGTTCGAACAACTTTTATTCCCTGGACCAACAGCACTCTTTACTCCCCAGATAATATAACAGGTCAGATTATAACCCATTCACTGTTACCCTTTATGCAACACCACAGGGCATCAGACAAGAACTTTATATACTCATCAAAACTTCTGCCGGATACTATCTAGGTTCCATAGGGTCGTTGTTACTGCCTTGCCATATTATAGCTCTCCAAACAGCTGAACAAATCAAATTTAAGTTTCCTGACTTAGACGTCCTCAACAATATACGCACACAAGTCTATCTCACTGATCCCACGGCCCCAGCTATAGGTCCTACGTTTGATCTTGATGCCTTTCAACATGAAATCTTAAGTCAATCACCAGACACTGCTGACTTTCACTCTGTTGGGTTTGGATATTTAACTAGTTTATACTGCTGTATTGGGTTAAAGATTTATATATTAAGATTGTTGGATAGGAAGTTTCTTTTTTTTTTTTTGTAGAGACAGAGTCTCACTTTACCGCCCTCGGTGGAGTGCCATGACGTCACAGGACTCACGGCAACCTCCAGCTCTTGGGGTTCCGCAATTCTCCTGCCTCAGCCTCCGGAGCAGCTGGGACTACAGGTGCCCGCCACAACGCCCGGCTATTTTTTGGTTGCAGTTCAGCCGGGGCTGGGTTTGAACCTACCACCCTCGGTATATGGGGCGGGCGCCCTACTCACTGAGCCACAGGCGCCACCCAAATAGGAAGTTTCTTATTCTTAATTTATAAAGGCATCCATCTATCACCAAAATAGTTAATTACATCAAGACAGGCAAATGTGTAGTTATTTTCCCTTCGTGAATCATAGGTAGATACAATTAAAGAAAAAAAATTTATGAGGATAAAATCAAAATAAAAGATAGAAAAACAAAAGTATGGGCAGTATGATCCCAATTTTAAGACTATATAGACACAGCATTATCTTCATGGATCATGGGGGGAGGGAGGGACTAAATTCAGACAACCAAATAGATATATAACAAAAACTATGATGTTAAACTATGATGTTTAACATTTTTTGTACTTTTATGTATTTCTAAGTGTTTTTAAATAAACATGACTTTTTATATATATATATATATATATATATATATGTATATCTAAAAATAAAAACATGATTTTATATATACGTGTGTATGTGTGTGTGTCTGTGTATATCGTGGTCATAAAGTTCATATGCAATTTAAAATACTGTGCAATGGTGTATACACACACACTTCCTACCTATACAGAAAAAAAGTTTTTAAGGTGGTCAAATCTAATTTAATTTAGCCAAACAAGATATAAAATACATTATGAATCACAAGCTCAGGAATTTTAAAAGCAATAAGAAAACATCACAACAGTTTGCAAACCAAAAAAATGCAGATTCTTTTCACCTGGGAAGCAAGTATTGCCTACATACCATACCTGGACAAGAAATGCTTCAGAGTCCCTTTGTGTTCCTTTCATTCCCAGGAGAGTAGAGAAGATCACTTTGATGTTGAAGTCTTCTCCCACTTCCACAGCAAGTCCTTTTTGCTTTTCAGCAACAATAAATGCACTCAGAAGCCTAGAATACTCCCTGAGATTAGTATAGGAGAATTTATACAGGGGAGTTAAACTATACAAAGTCCACTGTTTACGCAGAAGAAATGCAACCTTTTGAGGATCAACATCTTCCTAAAAAGAAAAAATCACAAGGAAGGAAGTTTAAGAATTAGAAAACATTAACAACAAAGAATTTAATCATAGTATTTTAAATATGTAATACAATTTAGTACTGGGTAGCTGATTTCTACATTCCAGCCAAATTGGAAACTATGGGACTTTTTGCAGATCCTCGAAGAGACTTTTGCACTTGCAGTAACCTTCCCCTTGGAAAGCTTGTCCCCAAGGTGTTCACATGGCATGCTCCTTCATTTCATTCATTTCTCTACTCAAATGTCACCCAAAGGGCCACTTAAAGTAGCACCTATACTCTAACTTTGTCACTCTTTATCTCTTCACTCTGCTTTTATTTTCCTCACAGTACTTATTAATACCTAATATTATAAATCTGCCTAATTATTTTTTCTCTTTAAACACAGTGTCTCACCCTGTCACCTAAGTGGTCTAAATCATCATAGCTGCCTATAACCTCAAGCTCCTGGGCTCAAGTGATCCTCCTGCCTCAGCCACCCAAACAGCTAGGACTCTAGGTGAGTACCACACTACCAGCTCACTTTATTAAGTGTTTTGTAGAGACAGGATCTGCTATGTTGCCCAAGCTGGTTTAAACTCTTGGCCTCAAGTAATCCTTCTACCTCAGATTTCAAAAGCATTTTGTCTGATTTTTATTATCTGTCTCCCCTACTAGAACATGAGCTTGGTAAGAATGGGGACTTTGTCTTTTAGTTCACTCTAGCACCTAAAACCAAGGTGCTAGAACAAGTGTTCAATAAATACTTAATGGATGAACATTTCTGTTTCACTTTAGAAACTTCAAATTATCAATTCCAAAAATAGTGGGGTGGGCACAATGGCTCAGGCCTATAATCCTAGCACTCTGGGAGGCTGAGACAGGAGAGTTCCTTGAGCTCAGTTCAAGATCAGCCTGAGCAAGAGAGAGGCCCTGTCTCTTTTTAAAAAAAAATAATAATAATAAGTAATTCTGAAGTATTTAATTTGGTTGGCTTTAATTAAGTAATTTAGAAAGTTTTTTGGCAATAAATCCACTTGACACCATGAATAATTCAACAGATTAAGTAAAAAGTTACTTGGGGGCCAGTCTGAAGGTAGTAAGTTATCTTAATTGATTATTCACAATGAGTTAGAGATTGAATTACTTGGTATACTCTCTTTCCACCCTTCTCACTATTGCACTTGACTAGTCTAAAACAAACATGGCTCACTCCTGTATCCTAGCACTTTGGGAGGTTGAGGCAGGAAAATCACTTGAGGCTAGAAGTTTGAGGCTGCAGTAAACCAGGATCAGGCCACTGAACTCCAGCATGAGCAATAGAGTGAGATTCTGTCTCAAAAATTAAAACAAATAATTTTTTTTAAAAATACCTTTTTTCCATGCTCTGTTAAGACCACAAGTATCAACAAAAACACTTCATTTGGGCTGGGCACAGTGGCTCATGCCTGTAATCCTAACACTCTGGGAGGCGAAGGTGTGTGGATTGCCTGAGCTCACGAGTTTGAAACCAGCCTGAGCAAGTGAGAGACCTCATCTCTAAAAAAAATAGCCAGGAATTGTGGTGGGTGCCTATAGTCCCAGCTATTTGGGAGACTGAGGCAAGAGAATCACTTGAGCCCAAGAGTTTGAGGTTGATGTCAGCTATCACATCAGGGCACTCTACTCTGGGCAACAAAAGTGAGACTCTATCTCAAAAAAACAAACAAAAACAAAAACAAAACAAAAAACACTTTATTTGTATTGGTCAAATAGCATTGCTCATGGTCTTCATATATGTCTCTATATAGGATCCTAATTTCCCCCCAAATTGAATTTTTCTAGAGCCCGTCCTGCCTAACATAGTTTCACAGTTCCAACTCTCTTTTGGAACTTTAGTACATTTGTCTACTTAACAAAAAATGTTTGTTCTGGTTAGAGTATTCATTGAAACAATTATAAACATTTATGTTATTACTAGCAAAATATGTGGCAAAAGTATCATCATAAAGATGAAGCCTCAATGAATTGAACATTCCAATCTTTAATTTATATAAAACTTCTGTTTTCTAGTTAAGAACCATCACTTTCATTACCAGCACTAGTAATTTTTCTTTAGAAAGCAAAAATTATCTCATGTCCCAAGAGATACCAGGCTTACAACACTGGCAAGAGAAAAAAGCTACAGGGGTAATTGATCAGCCAGGCTCCCAGCCAAGCAACTCAAACCACACACCAATTTGTACTAAATAGTATTTTATGTTCTGTTTCAGTAAAATCTTAAATTATTAATGTTATATAATTTCAGGGTCATTTTTCAATAATCAAAAAAGTATGTTGTCACCTTACAAATCTGGGATACTTTAAACACAAAAATAATTTAGTAATTTATTTTATAAAAAATGCCTTAAAAAACAAGAATTCATACCAACAATAAATAAGCAAATGGAAAAAAGTGTGAAGGGCTATGAGAGAATACCAAAGGCTGACATAAACACGGAAGGAGTGCTGGAGTTAGAAAATCATTATTTTGCAATTATCACAATAAAGATGGAATCAGGCAAAAATTATCAATGGACAGGACACCAAGTTGAAGGGGAAATTTTGATAGCTAAGAGGACATTTGCCTTATCTTAAAGTTGTTTCTCCATAAACTACTTACTAGTTCCAGAGGGGGCAAAAATAATAATATGAAATTGGGCAATGCCTTGACAGGATGATCAAAATTACCACCACTGGGGTCAGTGCCTGTAGCTCAGCGGCTAGGGCACCAGCTACGTACACCAGAGCTGGTGGGTTTGAATCCAGCCCAGGCCTGCCAAACAACAACTACAACCAAAAAAATAGCTGGGCGTTCTGGCGGGCGCCTGTAGTCTCAGCTACTTCAGAGTCTGAGGCAAGAGAATCACTTATGCCCAAGAGTTGGAGGTTGCTGTGAGCTGTGACGCCATGGCACCCTACCCAGGGCAACAGCTTCAGGTTGTGTCTCTAAAAAAAAAAAAAAAAATTACCACTACCTGTGTGCTATCAGATGCGATTCCCCAAGAACACAACAGCACCTACACAGCATTCCACTTCAATCTAATCATGAGAAAACACCACACACAAAATGAGGACTATTCTATTAAAAGGGGGAAGAAGAAGAGACTGTACTATATTCTTGAAAAATGTCAATGTCGTAAAACACAAAGTACTATGGAAATGTTCCAAATTAAAGGAAACTAGAAGACAAAAGAAGTGGTGCTGATCCTGGGAAACTATTTTTTCAACTTTCTCATTTATTTTATCAGCCGTAGGGTTATTTTAGACTAGGAAAATACTAAAATTACTACAAATAGCAATAAACATTGAGGTATTTTATTCACAGACGTTCTCAATTATTGACTAACACAAAGGAACAGAGAAAGCATACCTGCAATTGAGAACACTGGGGAATTTTCCTTCGAGGTGGAGATGGGGCAAACGTAGTCTGCTTCCTGGCTGATTCCAGTCGCTTCTGCAGAGGGGTAGCACCTATAAAGTAATTTTCACGCCTTGAGGCACTTTGTCTAGTAGTTGATTCTGGTATATTGTAAGAATCCATGGTCTACATAAAAAGAAACAAAACCAAAATTTTAATTATTTAAAAGTTAACTCACATTTATAGTCTCACTGATTCATCCCACTATAGAGGAATTCTTTCTTTCTTTCCCTCCCTACCCCAGTTTGACTTTTCAACCAAGTCTCCTATTTCTCATAGGCTGCAGCCTACTTTTAGATACCTCAAACACAGTTCAAAACTAAATTCAACTCTTTCTTTCCCCTCCTCTTTCTGAAAGCTCACTAGCCCATCTTCAAATGCCTGCCAATTTTTTAAGTTATCTTAAATTTATTTAAGTAGTTTCCTACCTTCATTCTTTAACATGTAATCATTAAGAACATTCTATTGAGATTTTCCTTCAAGAGTCTCTGTCATATAGTCACAAAGCTATTTCCTTGCCCATGTTTTTATTACCATAACTAAGGATGCTCCACATCTAAGAGTAATTCATTCTTCCAGAAACAGCACTTTATTTTTCTATGGAAAATCTTTACAATGACAAGATAAATCCTCAACTTTCTTTCTAGGACACCCTTTGTATCTTGCACAAAACTCCATAAATGAAATATAAGTCTTTAAAGTTCAGACAATGCCCAGAGCAAGATCATATGCCACACAATTTAAATAACAGCTACTCTAAACCATCCTAGTTTTAAATGCATATTGAATTATCTACGAAAAGGAAAATTTTAATCAGTCCCATTTACACAGAATGTTTCTTCAAATCTGTTATTTGGGATACTTTGCTAATATTTATTTGGCATTTATCATGTTATAGGTACTCTTCAAAACTCTCAGCAAATACTGTCTCATTTAATCTTCCAACAACCCAGTGAAGAAGGTTATTATGTTTCCAGTTGACAGCCAGGAAGACAGAAGTTAAGTAACTTGCCAAAGTCATACAGAGAGTAGAAGAGCCAGGATTTGGCTCTTGGCTAGCTCAAGCTGCTAAGGTGCCAGCCATATACACCAGAGCTGGCAGGTTCGAATCCACCCCAAACAACGACAACTACAACCAAAAAATAGGCGGGCATTGTGACGGGCGCCTGTAGTCCCAGCTACTTGGGAGGCTGAGGCAAGAGAATCACTTAAGCCCAGGAGGAGGAGGTTGCTGTGAGCTGTGATGCCATAGCACTCGACCCATGGTGAGAGCATGAGGCTCTGTCTCAAAAAAAATAAAATAAAATAAAATAGAATAATAAGAAGAGCCAGGATTTGAACCATACAGTCTAACTTTAGAGTGCATGCTGTTATCTACTTCTTTCACGTTGCCTTTTTTTTTTTTTTTTCCCCAAATTAATATGAGGGTACAAATGTTAGGTTACATTGTTTTCAATTCTAAGGTAAAGTTCAAGTTGTAGTTGAGCCCTTCATCCAGAGGTCAAATTGTCTTTTAAATAGGGATCAATTTGGGGGCAAAATAAGCCCTTAATTTGACTTCTTAAAAGAGAAATGTTATGAATTTCAAAAGGATTTTAAAGTCTGGTTAAGCAATAAATGTGAGAAAAAGACTGTTAGCACAAAGAGGTAGGTTTTGAGAAAACATTTCCATTGAGGATTTAATGGTAAGGTAATGTGAAATAGCCCTATCCGTTCATTAAAGATTAGCAAATGATTTATACCTATTTTACCTTCTCACACCACACTCAATGTGTAATTGTGCCTAGCTCAATAATCAGGTTATAAATATGTCTTGACACAATATATTACTGTCCCAGACAGGCACAGTGGCTTATGACTGTAATCGTAGCACTTTGGGAGGTGAGCAACATAACAAAACCCATCTCTACAAAAAGAAAAATATTAAAATATATATACAAATATATAACTGTCCCAATATTCTTCCTTCCAATTGTAAGGAAAGAAGTCCTCCTTCTTTCTAAAGATAATCTGTGTACCAATATTCTGGATCCCCAAATCCCTTCACATCTCCCTTGGACACCATCACCTACGTTTATCTCTAATCTCTGCTCCACAAAAATCCTTCTTTTCCATCGCCAAGCATATTATAATATTCCTAACACTAAAATTTTGCAATCAGTCTCCTAGAAATGCGGTCTACACCTACTGCCACCACCTACTAACAAATATTTTATTAGAGATCTTCAGCAATCTCTCTTCTGCTTCTATCATTATAAAGAAACTGCACTTTTGGAGATCATCAATGTTTTTGCCAAACCATAGCCAAATACTTTGTTCATCAAGTTTGTTCATCCTTACACCTCCAAACTTTCTCCTATATTGCTACTCTGACACTGAGTTTTATTTGGGGTTTTTTGTTTGTATTTCAGTGGGAGGGGGGTTGTTTTTTGAAACAGAGACTTGCTCTGTCACTCAGGCTAGAGTCCGGTGGTACAATAATACTTCACTGCAGCCTTGAACTCCTCGCCTCAAGTGATCCTCCCACCTCAGCCTATCAAAGTGATAGGATTACAACCCTTAGCCACCATGAGGGAATGACACAGTTTTTAAAGAGTTTTCCCTCCCTTTTAATTCTGATTAATTTGCTGAATTTTTTTCTTCATGTTCCAGAAGTGGGTATCCCCCAGATTCTGAAATTATTTGTTCTACTTATGAAAACATTCATTCTACATAACTCCTAAACCTCTATCTTCAGATGATCACACCTGCATCCCAGTCCTGCATTTCCAGTTTCCTACAGGATATGAACTTTCAGGTCCTTAAACTCATTAAGTTCAAAACTAATCATTATTTCACATGCCACTCAATTTTTCTCTTCCAACTACTGTACCCTATACCTTGTTCCATTAAGTAATAATTCAATTCTTCTCCTTCTTCCTCCACTATTAAAAATATCTTAGTATCTTTTACTCTTCCTTCAACTTCATCTTTACATCTCAAAGTTTAACTTACCATCAAATCCTGACATAGTTCTTAAAAAAAAAACCAGCCCTCTTTGATGTGGTCTTCACTACTTTCTTTCTCAATTATAGCCACTTATCTTTTTTTCATTCTTAGCCCCTTTCCCCAAACCATCAGTCTTTCCATAGACACCACTTTTTTTTTTTTTTTTTTTTTTTTGAGACAGAATCTTACTTTCTCACCCTCGGTAGAGTGCAGTGACGTCACAGCTCACAGCAACCTCCAACTCCTGGGTTTAAGCGATTCTCTTGCTTCAGCTTCCCAAGTAGCTGGGACTACAGGTGCCCACCACCATGTCCGGCAATTTTTTTGTTATTGTTGCACTTGTCCTTGTTGTTTAGCTAGCCCAGGCCGAGTTGGAACCCACCAGCCTCAGTGTATGTGGCTGGCGCCATAACCCCTGTGCTATAGACCCACACCCATAGACACCACTTTTATCTTATTACCTTACTTGAAATCCCATAACAATTCCCACAAATCTTCTAAACGAAGTCAACTAAGAACTCTTCATCTTGCTTTCAAGGCGCCACCTTCTTCTTCTTCTTCTTTTTTTTTTTTTTTTGTAGAGACAGAGTCTCACTTTATTGCCCTTGGTAGAGTGCCGTGCCATCACAGCTCACAGCAACCTCCAGCTCCTGGGCTTAGGCGATTCTCTTGCCTCAGCCTCCCCAGAGCTGGGACCACAGGTGCCCGCCACAACGCCTGGCTATTTTTTGTTGCAGTTTGGCCGGGGCCGGGTTTGAACCCACCATCCTCAGTATACGGGGTCGGCGCCCTACTCACTGAGCCACAGGTGCCGCCCTCAAGGCACTACCTTATCTATTCTTATTATCTATTTCTACCCAGGTTCATTTTCTACAATTTCAGGAGTTCTTATCCCCAAGATCCCCAAGATGGACAAACGACTTTCCAAAATCCAGCATTTTGCATACAGTCCCTTTAAGACTGTTTGCAAAAGGTTGTATTCCAGTATCTGTATATTTGGGAGGGAGGAGTGAAGAAAGGTTCCGTAGACAATGCTTTAAAAAGTTAAAAACCGCTGCCCTATTCCCAAACATGCAACACGTACTCTAGACTGATCACTATTGCTCTTCCTGCCTGCCACGTTTTCTTTTGCAAACATGATTTTTTATCCACATTACCACCAGTTGAGAATACTTCTCAACTCCCATCTGTCTGAGCCTCCTCAGGTGAGGCACAGTGCTACTTCTCTCTCTCCTCTTCCACTTGAAGTTCATAGCACACAACTAAAACGTAGCTGTTTTTCTTGTGATTAGTCCATGAAGAAAGGGACTCTGATTTACTCACTTTTCTACATTGCCATCAGTATCTAAATCCCACCGTCCCAAAGCTAAGGCTTAGCCTAGTGCTGAGCACGTAGTCGTCACACACCAAAACACACACCACAGGACAAAAGGCAAAGTTTATAGCCAGCCCTGGACCAATACAAAGCATCTTACCTAATAAAATGCTGTGACGACGCTGTCACCCATTCCGGATTCACCAACCATTCTTCAAGTCTGGCTCCAAAACTATGTTTAGGAGACTCAAATTTCCTAAAGGGGGAAAAAAAAAAAAAAAAAACCGCCAAAATGACAGCTCACAGAGAGGTCGGAGCAACCCCTGGCCCTCCCAAATTCCCTCTCGCTCCACAACAAGTGGGTTCACCAGGGACACAAATGCGCCCAGAGGGAAGACCCCCCCCCCCTCCACTCCTCCAGCGACGTCAACACGGGACTGACCGCTCCGCTAGCCACTAACCTCTGCGAACCTCGCTCCTGCGGAGTCGGCTTCTGTCCGCGGAGGGGGAAAGGCAAAAGGACAGGGCTTCCCAACTCGTCCCTCTTCAGCTGAGCCCAGCAGGGATTAAAAACCAGTCAGAAATCACACCGCTGAGAAAATGCAGTTCAATTCCTCTACCGCCTCTGCAGTTTAAAATCGTTTCCCGACTCGCCCTGCGGCCCGACGCAGGAAGGGAAGCCTCCCAAAGGGCCCCGCCGATTCCGTGTCAGTGAAAACATTAAATCGCCATTTTAACTGAGGGCAAAACCGACCGACTTAACCAATAGCGTCAACATTACTACTAGTGTTGGCTTCGCTCCTCGGGCTTTCTATCGGCGGGAAGCGTCCTCTCAAACTTCCGCCCGTAGTAAGCATGGCGGCGCTGCCTCCGCTCTGATTCGTTGAAAGATTTCATTGTAATCTTGGACGCTAGCCGGAAGGGTGAAGGGACGCTTGGCGTCCAGCGACGATTGTGTGTGGCTTTTGGTCCTAGGAGCATTTGAGGTTTGCTCGCCTTCTTGTTTCTGAAGACCTGAGGTCGGCCGCTAAGGTCTTGGAGATTAGCAACGCGAGGCTGCTCCTCCTTGTTTGACAGTTCTACCGCGGGAGCTTTCAGGGAAACGTGGAAAGACAATAAGGGTGTATGCCCGGTGGCCGGCCCCTTCCGCGTCTGGATTGTCTGGGGTTCGTGCCTGGAGCTACTACTCTGTGGAATTGTTTCCTAGTCGTCACTTCTGGCCGCAACCCTGTTTAATACGCGTGGAAACTCATGCCTTGAGACGGGTGAAAGGACTTTCCCTTACCCACTCCCTTCAGGGCCCCAAAGACGTAGCAGATTTGTCTAGTTTCTAGACACCTGTTTTGGAATGTTGTGTGGATGGGAGCTTAAGTATTGAAGAACAAAGTGGGAACTCCTAAAATTTTAAGGGATTCCAAAACTGACTTTTGATTACCAGGAGGGATTCGTGATTGCCCTTCGTTATCCTGTGGCTTCAACATGAACTTACCTTCGTGCTTAAGTCAGCTGTGCAGGAGTTTACCCAGACCCGTTGGAAGTACCACTCAGTTGATCTTGCGTTCTCTCTCCAGAAGTCTGGTGCTAAGTTCACAGAGGAGAATTCCAGGTGAAAACAGCTAAGAGCTCTGTCCTCTATTTCCATCTGTTCCATAAAGCTATTTAACACACAGCCCCCATTCTTAACTGGATATCCTTATATATAGAAGCAGATCAGACGAGATCGGGCACGTTCAGGCTGGTATGGTCGTAGCCCCATAGCAGAATGGTTAAGGCACCAGCCATATACACCGAAGTTGGCGGGTTCAAACCCGGCTTGGTCCAGCTAAACAACAATAGCCGGGCATTGTGGTGGGCGCCTGTAGTCCCAGCTACTGGTGAGGCTGAAGCAAGAGAATCGCTTAAGCCCAAGAGTTGGAGGTTGCTGTGAGCTGTGACGGCACAGCACTCTACCGAGGGTGACGTAGTGAGACTGTCTCAAAAAAAAAAAAAAAAGCAGATCATTCACTCTCGTCTTTCCTTATAATGCATATTTTCCCCTGAGTTTTAAAAAAGGCCACAAAAAGGTAACCACTTATGATATTCTTTTGGTGGATGCTACTGATAGGAATTCTACAAAAGCAATTTTTTTTGCGAAAACAATTTTTTGCAAAACACTTACAGTATTGTTTTCTAGTGTACAAGTGGCAGTTACACACTAGATTCATTCTAAAGCTAAATAGCTACTGAATCATCAAAACTCTTAATTCCTAAAAATCATGTTTCATTTGGGGAAGAAATAAGCATTGTTAAGAATTTGGTTATTAGAATTTTAGGTCAATGCAAATGCTAAATGTTCAAAAAAATTACATTCAGTTATTCACTTGGCTTAATGACATATTTGCAGATAAAGCAACAGTTTTGAATGTAACAGTATGAATTAAATTGCATACTCTGAATTATTTTATAAATATCATCCATTGCCCTAAAATAGATACTAAGATACTATAATTTGAGAATCTTTATTTTTAAGCCATTTACAAATGTTATATTTTTAATCTTGCATTGTAAACACTTTCTTCTTTCCCTTCCCCCACCCCACTCCCCCCCCCACCCCCCCAAGAATTTAGTAGCTTTGTTGCCCGGACCAACACATGTGGAGAATTGCGTTCTTCTCACTTAGGCCAAGAAGTCACCTTGTGTGGATGGATTCAGTACCGAAGGTAAATTGAGGTAGACAATCTAAGAATTCATGATGATTGTTTTCCCAAGGCAATTCTAAACCTGTACTAATTTTCAATCATTCATAAGAATAAAACCTTTTTTAACTCCTACAGGATTCTCAGAATTCACTGAATTTTCTATTTTGTTTTTATTTTGAAAGACCCAAGTGACAGAGAGTATCACTCTCAGTAGATACCAATAACATCTGTTGAAGTTTATAACAATAAAGCTTGATCCACCAATGGATTGGAATGACCCTGGGCTTACTAAGGTTAAAGAGTTCCTTATGACCACTAATTGGGAATGAGCCAGCATCCTATAAACCAGCTTCAATAGCATGGGAGAAAAAAAGTTTATTTATTCTAAATTTAGGTAGAGAAAAGACCTAAAAATGAAAGCCCATTTTTTTGTTGTTGCTCATCTCTGTATTCCAGAACATGTCTGAATAGTACATTAATTAACATGGAAAATACAGAAAATACATAGGTTGTGTAACCTTCCTAAAGAATATGTCCCAAGCCCTCACTCGCCGCCGACAACCTGCCACGCTGCGCGCACGCCCCGCCGCCGCCCCGCAGAAATGCTTCGATTACCCACAGTTCTTCGCCAGATAAGACCAGTGTCCAGGGCACTGGCTCCCCATCTCACTCGGGCTTATGCCAAAGATGTAAAATTTGGTGCAGATGCCCGAGCCTTAATGCTTCAAGGTGTAGACC